>JARJCM010000298.1:0-128586 GCA_029233265.1 Mycena alexandri | reverse complement strand
GCGGCCCGGAAAACAACGCAGTCTGGTGCTAGTGGTGCTGCCAAGGTGTCCACTGCAAAGGATGGAAGCACCATCCTCGACCAAACGGTGGTCATCAAGTACGTCGGACCATCGCTTTTATAGCCGCCCGTTGACACAGAAAAATCAGTGGTTTGAACATGCGCTTCAAGGTCTCCGCACCGGCCACCGAGCTCGTGTCTAAGAACGCGACAGCTAAGGGAACGTTGGGTCTCAACGTCAGTCTTTCACCCTCCATCGTCTTGCAGTATGCGTTCTGACGCGTAATTTTTCAGGTCCTGTTCCACGGCGATGGCGGCCAGTCGTTTTTCGACTTTCCTGTACGTGTCTTTATTTCAGACGACATTGCCGTTTACCAACACACCTTCCTCAGAACCAAGGCGTCAACGCCAACTTAATGGGCGTTGCGTTGTTGACCCCAGACCCGGACCTTCGCTGGGGAGGATCTGACCCCAAGGACAACACCGGTTTGGTCAGGTATGCTGCAACGATGTGGGACGTCTTCAGTATGCTCACAGGTCCCGCAGGCCCGAGGGACCCGCGCATAGCGCGGCAGTGAATGAGCTGCTCACCAAAGTCCTGCCTACTGTGGTCAACTTCGATTCCTCTAAGATCTTCCTCGAGGGGGTGAGTACTGCCACGTCTCCACGTTGGTCTCTCCCAGCTCACAACCGTTGTGCAGGTCAGCGGTGGTAGTCTTCTGCTGAGTGGTGAGTAAAAAGGCTGCAATCTGGCCCCAATACAGACTGAATCCCGTCTAGGCTTCATGATTCCTACTTTCGGTGAGTTGTAATAGCGGTTGCAGGACTGCGTCCAAAACTCACACATGCCCCAGGCGCATCAATCGCCGTTCCTGGTGCTATCATGGGCTGCGGTGGTCTCGTGCCGTATGTACTGGGCTTCCTGGTCGCGCTCTATCCTCACCGACCGCTTTTTAGCCAGGTCCCTGTGCAGGGCGACATCTCCAACCTTCGTCTGCACTTCCAGAGCACCACAGATGACCCTCGCAACCGCTCAGACATCCATGCACGTCTTGCCGTTCCTGTCTCTGCTATTTATTCATTCGCCTGCTCCATAGCCCTCAAGCCATCAAGGCATACGAGAAGCTCATTACAGGAAGTGCGTCGCTCCTCACCGCCGACGCAACCCCCGTTGGTGGCCACGGTATGTTCATTCGACTTTTTTCTTCATGACCGTCGTACTGACGGCCGGTCCCATCAGCGAATTTGACGAGAAAGACTTTGTGTCCGGCGTCCAACTCTTGACCAACAACTATAACAGTGTTTTTGACCGGCGCGTCTCCTGCTGCGCGCGTACGTTCACTCTTCTTCTCCCATTCGAGTTTAGAGAAAGCTGACGCGCGCTGTCGATCAGCCCGTTGTAGCTGGACAGGAAGACATCTACAAGCCCGCTGGTGGTGCGCCCGCCGATACAGATATCTTCAACGCTGCTGGTGCGAAAGCCGGCACTGCTGCCGGTGCTAAGACCGGGTGCCGCTGCGCCAGCTGTCGCGGCGCAAGGTTCGGGCTCTGCGCAAGGCGCTGCTGCAAACACGGCTACCCCAGCTCAGAAGGCAAAGGCGGCCAAGAAGGCAGCTAAGAAGGCAGCCAAGGCAAAGGCAAGGCGAGCAAAGGCTGCGAAGAAGACTGCTAGGCAGCAATGATGAAGGGGGCGAATGCGGGCAACAAGAAGATAATATTGTTCAATCGGGAGGTTTAAGAGTTTCAGAACGTGTAATTTTTATGAAGAACATGAACAATGGAAGACCAGTTGCAGAAGTGTCGTGGCCGAGAGGACGTATCAGTCGAAGAATACCACAGTGAGAGCTACCGATAGTCGCCCGCAGATTTCGCAACTTGATGCTCCCTCGGCGAATGTGGGTCAAGGCCCTTGATTTTCGCGTTGTTTGCCCACCTCGATTTCGTCCAAATGGGTGTGACCGTGGGTACGGCCGTACGTACGCACCTGTCGTCGACGTTGAACGTAAGTACTGTCGGCTCTGTTTCATGCACATCCATGCTCATCTATGCAAACCGCGCCGTCTGCCTCCGTCTGGCTCGCGTTTAATCTTTGAGCAGTGATGGAGGAAATGATCTTTGATTTCTCTATGCGGTTATCTCAAATACGATCAAACCACGATTTGGTCATTGCCCAAGCCAACGACAAAACACAACCATGGAGAACATAGCGATTGCTCTGGGAGCTATCTTTCTTGCTGTGGTCTATACTCGAGTGCGGAGCTTGCGCGACGTTATCAAGGATATCCCAGGACCACCGTCTTCGTCGTGCCTATTTGGCAAGAACACTCCGGACTTACTGGGCCCCTCCTCACGGTATTTTGCAGGAAACCTACTCGAGATAATCCTTGAGGTACCCTACGGCGTGTATGAATTCCAATGGCAGAAGACATACGGTATGCTCTACCGCACGAAGGGCTGCTTCGGCGTATGTGTTGTAATTTTTTCTCCGCCAAGTATCCTTAACACCTCCTATGTAGGAAAATCGGCTCATGATATCGGATCCCGGCACTTTGAAGCACATACTAATGCATCCAGCAACTTATATAAAATCTCCGCAACAGCAGCTCATAAATTCGACGGGGTTGGGTCTGGGAAGTCTCCTGTTCGTCGAAGGTAACTAATTAATCCAACAATCAACTTCTACTATTCCTCGCTTTCACAGGCGACACTCACCGCCGTATTCGCGCCGTAATGAATCCCGCCTTCTCGGCTGCCAGCATCCGTGCTCTGAGTCCTACCCTCAAGAAGGCTGCTCGTGAAGTTTGTCTTTTCTTCCCCAATTGCAATCTGGGGTAACGTGGAATTCAGGTTTCGGAAATGTGGGAAGCACTGTGTGATGCTCAGGGACCGAACGAGGTTCTCGATGTGTACCCCAGTTTACATGATACCACCCTGCAAGCTGTCGGTGAAGGTAAACCGCCTCTCTTCGTCTATCACAACGTTCTCAAGGCTAAGCAGGCGTCGTCGGCTACAATTTCCAAGCCGACAAAGATTTTGCCTTGCGGTATCACAACCTGGTGTGCGCACACATCCGCATTTTCTCCCTCTTTGTGTGGCCTCAACTTTTTTTTTCTTCGTAGCGTGATTGCGGCCGACCGTTCAAAAGTCTCCGTGCTGCAGGACGGCATCCTTCCCTACATACCCAAATCCCTCATGAACGTCATCCTCCGCTTTCCGCCGCCCGCTTTGGTCAAGCTTCTCGAATTCAAGAGCGCAATCGGCGTCTTGGCGAAGCGACTAATTACAGAGAAGATCGACGCCTTGGAACTCGGTGTCGAACCCGAGAAGGACTTGATCAGCGTTCTCGGTGGGTTTCTTACTGGACGTTCAGGACTGAGTCTCACGCGCCTCAGTCGGCTCCAATTCCGAATCCACAAACAAGATGACCTTTGAGGAAATACAAGACCAGTTCGGGACCATTACAGTCGCTGGGGAAGACACCACCGTTCGTCTATTTTCTCCCCAGACTACTCCTGAGCTAACCGCTGTAGGCCAACACCGTGGGCTGGTCCCTGTACGAACTGGCGAGGAATCCCGAGTTCCAGAGACAGCTGCGCGTCGAGCTGGATGAGGCCGGCCCCGACGACTCTGTAGACTATGACAAGCTTCCCAGGTTGAACGCGTTACTCAAGGTTTGTCTTTTGTTGCCGAGTACTTGCAAAACTGAATCTTCGTAGGAAATTCTACGTCTGTACAGCACTGTGCCTCAGACGGAGCGCGTTGTCGCGAAAGACAGCGTCTTGCCGCTTTCCGAGCCTATTACGACCACCTCAGGCAAAGTTATCACCGAGATTCCGGTGAAGAAGGGACAGCATCTCGTCATTGCGATCTCATCCTACCACAGGTATGCTTATTTTCTATTCTATTTTGTTTACCCCGACTGATTATTCGACCCAACTAATAGGTTGACCTCTGTCTGGGGCGAAGACGCTGAGGAGTTCAAGCCATCACGCTGGCTCGACGGAAATATGCCCGCGTCCGGAGCAACTCTTGGGCCATACTCAAATCTGTGTGTATCTCACCGCATAGTATCACTCAACCGGATCTCATTTCCCATTAGTCTGGCCTTTCTCGGCGGTAGTCGAACTTGCATCGGGTGCGTATATTCTGCGGCGCAACCGTCAATCACTGACACCTTTTTACTGCCTAGCTGGCGTTTCTCGTAAGTGCCTCCCTCATGGACCTTGTCCGGTCTTGACGCTCGAGCTCCAATAGGTTGGCGGAGATGCAGATTATTATCTCAGAGCTTGTGCGCAAATTCTCGTTTGCCCTTCCCGACGACTCGGACATACAACGCACCTTTGCCATCACGCTGGTCCCTATGACGGCTGATGGGCCAAAACTCCCTCTGCGTGTGTCGCGCCTCCAATAGGCAGCCACATCCCACAATCCTAAGAATATACCTTACCTTACCTACGCCGTACTTGCCCAGATAAGATCGAGGATAAATATTGTAACTCACACGAATTAACTGTAAGCGATGTAATCGTGATTCGCCACCGACCGAATTGAGACCCCAATATGCTCGTCGCCACTCAGGTAAACGCAGGGTTCGTCGCAAGGCTAAATGAATGTCTGAGCAGCGCTCCCTTTCCTTGCGAAGTGTTTCGGGCTCTCGGTTTCCGACGGGCTTCCGCCTTTCCTGTGCGCCAAAGAAATGCATGTTTGACTCGTTCCATTTCTATTTTCAGCCGACCCCAAGCCCCAAAAGCCCCAAGCGTTAGTAGTATACAACTGAGAGATAAGTTATAGTTTTACTTGTATAACACGTATAGTATACAAGGCGATGGTATGGACCGTCGAAGGAAAGAATAAATATGTAGAGGGCAAACGAACGGCTGAGCGACTGGGTGCGCTCAAGATGGATAATCGTTACATGTCGTTGCGTTCTCAGATTCCCATCGACTTGTGATTCTACAGAGAGGGTCAAGATAAGCGGACGCTTTTCGGAATGGACGACGAAAAGGTGCTCACCATGCCGCCCCGGTAATCGTCCATTTGTACGTTGTCGACCATGGAGTGTGTTGTTACTGTGACCTTGCCGTTGTATGTGCTGGCGCCGGTAAAGGTCTCGGTGTCGCTGTTCAGGCCCAGGCCCGCGGAGAAGGGCATGGACTTGCGACTTGACCGACCACCTTGTGAATACGAGTTGTTGATGGAAGCAGAGTGTGAGGTGCCTCCGGGTTGGTGTACGAATGCTCGGTTGTTGAACGTGACGAGCAGAGTGTTCGCATATCTACCAAATCCATCGATAAAAAGAATTACGCGCGGGGAGGAGAAACATACAGTTTGGCGAGCACCATCGTCGGGCAAATGAAATAGGTCGTGTTCGGTGTGCCAAAGAACAGGATCAAGGAGAGGATAGCAACAACAGTGGAGGCCGCGTTGGTCTCGATCGTGAGGCGCACAATGCGCTTGACGATGTCGTTAGTTTGCTTGTGCTGCTGGGCCGTAGCTTGTAATAACTGTAACGCAAAAGTTTAGCGACCGCAAAGCCAAATAAAGGGCTGTGAAACATACTAGGTACGACATGGTTCCAGCAATGAAAACATCTGTAATCGGTTGTTGGTGAAAGCGGCTGTTAGGCTATTGAGACCAATCTTACCTGCGATGACATCGCCAATGAGCCAAATGTAGACGAATATTATCCGGTTGTGGTCGTGAACCTCGTTATTAGCGAGATAGGCAGAAATTCCTCCGCCAACACCACCGGCGGCTTGTAGAAGCGACACCTATGAGATTGGGGTAAGAAATAAGATAGAAAAGGGAAAATCGGCACTCACCAATGCGATGAAAATGCTCAGAGGAAGCGCTTGTCGCTTGATAATATAGATTCTACGAGCCCATCGTAAGCAACGGCAGGAACGCGACAGAAACTGACGGACCTGTAGCAGAAGAACCATTGGACGACCCAGGCCATGATCCCGCCGAATAAGGGGGTATATGCGGGCGAGATGCCGGGCTTGGCGAACTCGAGAACGTCGCCGAATCCACGCCCAAACCAGTCATACATGTCGACGCCATTGAGGGCAGTCATCACCGTCTCAGATAAGAAGATGAGATAGACTGAAAAGTGGGGTAAGCACAAGATAGACCTGGCGGAAAATACGCCTACCCATCCACTTGATGGACGCTTTGTCGTTTGGAAACGATAGTCTGTAAACATCTGGCGGGGAGATGAGAATTACGAACACAGAAGGAAGACTTGAGACGCACAGACTTGGACGGCCAAGACACCATAGAGGAGGAAGTTTAATAGTGATCCAACTAATTGGGAAGTAATGCTGGGGGAGAGGATTAGCACGATAAGAGACATGAACGTTTTGTAACGTACACCGCGCCAAAGTTTGGGGGAACGGGTATAACAAAGGGACTAGCAGGGGGACCAGCAGGAGCAGACATTATGGATTAAGGGTGTCGTGGTGGGGAGCCCGATTTCAAACCGAGGTGATTGGACTACTTGAGGATCAAAAGGAACCAAAGAGCATTCGGGCGTTGCTAGATTTTATATGGATAAAGTGCAATGCCATAGTGTTGCATTCGCATCATCTTCACAGCCGCACTAATCAAATTCATGGGAGATGGATCGGCGATGCGAGGGTGGAGTTCTGAAACGGGGAAGGAGCCCACGATGCAACATCGAAACGCTCATATGCTTGATTGCACATCATGCCCTTTGGCCCTTTGGGTTCCAATCCGGCTAAACTCACATGTGAAAGTCATGCATGGCCGGCCCTCAGCCCGGTCACGAGCTGCGTCACGGGTATGAAATTCCAGGAACCGTGCGCACTGCGTGGGTTTGGAAGAATCATGAAGCTCATCATTAGAAGCTGATACTCAAATGATAGCCTTTGATAGGTACGGAGAAGACCTGTTGAACAAGTGTGATGAACTAGTCGGAACGACTAGCGGAACGAAGATGTTTCATGAAAGATTTGGGTCTCCGTCTAGAGTCTGTTGGGTCTGCAAATTCAAATGCGCCGCCCAGAACTCTGCTGGAGAAATAGGTTCTTTTTTGTGAGCGCAAAGCTACTTGCCCCGTTCAAGTTGTGGTTGTACGGAGCCGGTCGGATGATATTTTGAGGCCCTTTCCGGTTGCCTGAAGTAAATTCGCCAACGTAGGCCAGTAAAGGCCAACCAATCCTGGGCAAACGATCATCGCATTTCAGTCGCGTGGTGTCGCGTCGTTGGATTTTCTCTGACGTCGCCGTTGTCCAGTTGAAAAGAAAAAGAAAAGATCCCGGAGTCAACCTGAGTCAACCCGGCCGGAGGCTTCAAGTTGGGTTTTAAATCCGCGAACACATATATACAGAAGTGCTTACCCTCGCGTAGCCTTGCGTATCGCGAGTCTCCTTGTAACTCTATCATTTCTGGCCGAGTCGAAATGTCTGTTTTCTCTAAAGAAATCGCAGGATAGACGCAGAATGAAATACTTACTGGTTAAGAAATCCGCCCGAAGGTTTCCTTGCCAACAAACGTTCACAACCAGGGCAACCAGGAAATTTTCGGGTGAATAATTTGAGAGCGACAGAAGTCACAATGTCGATCGGTCGCTCGCGTGCCATCAAAATATATTTCCAAAGGAAATATAGATACGGACGATCCCCAAAGGCCTTGGCCTGGGGCTGGCCTTTGTAGCGACAATCGGAAGTAGTGGTACACGCGACCCAACTTTGCGCGCCGCCTTCCGCTGTGAGGAAATGAGAAAATGATGTTCCAAGGACCAAGGATCCAAATGTCGCCCGATGTCCACTTCTTTACGCCCTCGTGAGTGGGAAGAGCAGGATGATATACGCTGAGTTGCAAAGTTAAGGTTTACCGCTGCCCAATCCTGAACCAGCCTAAACCCTCTCAGATAATAATCCAACCGCGATCGACGTTCGAACTTATCGAAGCGAGATATAAAAAAGTTTACGTACACCATCGCTATGATGGTGGATCACTGATTCTGTGGCTGTCCGCGGTGCCTAAATTTGGATCATGATAGCTATCGTGGTCCCTCTAAAATCACCGAACGGGCCCGAGATGGGCGGCAAATTAATTCGGTGCGCACAACGGTGGCGCCACCGCGAAAGCAGTATAGCGTCGCGGCCACCTTGCCTGAAGAAACGCGGAATCCTCGAGGCATTGCGGAACTGAGGCCACGGCTCAGATCGGATAAATACGGGTGCTAACCACCGAGTCTAAACAGGTCTAAACCGCATTCGCGGAGATTCTTAACGCCTATTTACAGTAGCGATGTCACCGCCCGGCAAACGGCGGCAGTAAACAGCATGAACGATGAACACAGCTTATTACCGTTTTTGTAGTCTCTCGTTTCACTCGTGCCTCGCTTGTTGGACCGTTTCTGTACAAGCATATTTTTTCTCACCAAAAAAAAACCAGTGAAGTATGGTCTTACTAGGAAGACTTGTACAGATGGCTACAAGCGATGTGTGCAGTCGAGAAGCTACGGGTTGATAGGGCCATGAACCTTCTCGTCGTAGTACATGGGATTGCTGTGGAGTTTCAGCGGAGGAGTCTCAGTTATCAGCTTCCTGGCTGCCTCCGTCCGGGGAGCCATGGCGCAATCGAAAGGCACCGGCGCACTAAATTTCAGGTCGTAAGACGTTGGTAAAGATCGGGGAAAGGTACACTGACGTGACGAGACCATCGATATACTCGTCGGGGACCTCGATAATATTGCCAGCGCTATCCTTGGCTTTGGTGATTCGGAATACCGACAAGATCGAAGCGATCGCAATCCACACGGAGTTATCAGCCATGGATTTACCCGCGCATGCGCTGTCATCGGGTGGTGAGCATGGGGCAGGGGCGGGGTAAGTCAACGAACTGACCGTCTCCCGAACCCGTATGTCGGGGGGAAGTTTTCCGTGATGAGGGATCCATCTGCATCAATGAATCGCTCAGGCTTGAAGGCTTCGGGATCTGGATAGATGCGCTCGTCGCGGCACATTGCCCTGAAAGACATGTCGGTCAGGTATCTTCCAAGGAACCATTGCATTGTCGGTACCATTGGTTATACATGATAGTCGAACCTGTCGAACAATTAGATGAAGAAAGGAAGAATGAGAAACCTGGACAAACCCTTGGGAATGAAGAATCCATTGAAGACATCATCTTCCGACGAGGAGTGAGGTACGCCTACCGCCGATCAACAAACAATACAATATGAAAGAGCAAACTGTCTCACCAAGGGGGGCAGGCCCATGGAGTCGCATAATTTCTCGATATAACGCGTCTATGTAAGGTAAAGACTCGCGATCGTCAAAGTTGGGCAGCCGCTTGTCTCCGACGACGGCATCGAGTTCAGCTTGGGCCTTTTCCTGGATGTCGGGGTGCAAGACCATCATGTGGATGAAGGCACGAAGAGCAGAGAGGGTCTATAGCTCATGTGTGAATAGCAGAATGTGAAATGAGATCGAGAACTTGCCGTCTCCATCGCAGCCGCCAAGGTAATCGCGCCGAGAGCCTTGATATTATTTTCTGGGACGGCTTCATCTCCGGTTCTTTCCAGGAGCTCAGAAACCCAGGAAGGAACGGCCTTCTCGTCGGCCTGCATTCACATCGCGTCAGAAATGGTGGCGTCTGTGGACATAATGCTCATACCATGTGTTTCTTCACCGAGTAGAACGGAATGTCCTGCATTTTCCCTAGCAGTACGCGGGACCGGGCGCACAGTTCGTTGAGAGCCACCAGGCCAGGGAACCAAGGAGGGAAGTGACGCACTATGGAAGAGATTTAAGACTAGGAATGGTCTCGGAAACACGGAGCTCACAGAAAGGAAAGACGTTGACGATCAATGTCCCTGGCACGACCGAGCCAGAGAACATGCCGAGGGCTTCATACGTTATCTCAACGAGGGGATCGTGCGCGGAGATTTGGTGCCCGTAAAGGAGATACATCATAATGGAGGTAGGATAACTACGAAGGAGCTTGAATAGTTGGTTGATAAGGTTAAAAGAGTTCGCGCGTACGTTTTGAAATGTGTTGTAAAATCATTCGGAGTTTCTAAAGATTAAGCAACAACTCCTGGGTTTTCGCCAACTCTATCGGGTAGAGGGAAGGAGCAGCGTCGCGGCGGAAACGCTGGTGAAGGATTCGCCGGTCGCGGCGCCATTCGTCGTTGTAGCCTTTCAATCCCATGTTCATCATCCAACCGTTCCTGACAATTGATCAGGGGTGCAGCGACTTCAAAAACAGGGAGCTTACATGTGCATAACCGGGATGTCCGGCCTCGACGAATAATTGCCAGACCTCTTTTCGAGGAGTTCAGTGGCTATTTCGACCGAGTTTATGACAATAATGTGTGCGCCGAGGATTGTAATATGCATAATATCACCTATGAACTTGGGAGTCAGAATTGGCGGCACCAGGTTAATTGGACGAACCATAACGCTTTGCCCAATCAGCATACGTGAGCCAGGGCAAGCTTTGAGGGATGTCCAACATATTTCCGATAACTGGTTTAGCCTTCGGTCCAGGCGGATAAGGAAGACCGCGCGTCGAGTTTCGACGGTCCAGGACGGCCTTGAGCACGACACCCGTAATCCCGAGAACCGCTATAGCCTTCGCGATATCCGACATTTCGAGGAGAAAGAAAGAGGGAGAACTACTCGAAAGGGGTATTTCTTGGTCATGATTTTCCAGGGAAGCACATGTAATAACATCTTTTGATTTGGATTTGGACAAGCTTTAGGACCCTTGCCTCCGGCACGGCCACTCGCTCCGCTCGCGGCCGCTCCTCCGGCAGGGTCCACAGCTTGTTGGGGCTCTGCCCCAAACCCCGGCAAATTCAGTGCTCGCAAAGACACGGTAAATTCCGAGCTCGCTTGTTTTTGGCCCTCGCTAACGCTCGGGGATCTCGTGGGAGAAAGCATGTGACTTATATCACATGATTTTCACGTGGTGGCAGTGCTCCTCGTGTTTTAAAGTATAAGAAAGATGTTGAAGGTGATATTTCCGAGGAAGCGTCCGAAAGCGGTGCAGCCTGTTTGTGACTGCTTCTGCATCAACGTTAACGTTATAACACGAACAAGACATTTGTTCGACCCGTCCTTATCGTCATGGAGTCTCAGAAAACATGGTTTCCTTGCCGTTCTATTGTTTTATGGCTGTCTACCTGCGAACAAGGTCCGACTTGTGTGAAGAACAGCTCCGGATGCCAATCTCTTGTCTCAACACGACTTCTAGTACTGTGGCAATTGGCTGCACGAATACAAATGACTTGTTGTCTGCTGCTGCCTTTCTCTTGGGCTGCTTTCGCATCCACCTTGTTTATTTTTCAAGGGCCCTATAAAGTCTCCGCATCCTCGGACGGTTGAATCACCAACAATGCACAAAGGATACTACAGTCAAAATACCAGTCAGCCCCCTTTGCGAAGACCCCCGCCCCGTTCAGCGGACGGCACTGGCGCACTCATGGCAGGCGCCCAGGGTAGCTCGTTTTGGGTGGGCCCCACTACTCCTTGCCCACCCACCGCTCCTCAGAGCTATGCTCCTCCTAACCCAAGCCACGGCACTAACGCGACACCGTCCAACAAACCAAAGCTAGGAGCTGCCAACCGAATTCCGCTGGAAATTGCCCTTCAGATCTCCAAATATCTGGATGTCAGGGACTTGGGGGAGAGCAGCTCAAGTGAGTACATACCTGAAGTATCGATTATTTCTCACTTGTGGTAGGCGTGGCGTTCGATCACGTTGGCGTCTACCGCTTCGCCTGAATTTATCAGACTGGAATGCGCAAGATATAGTCTCGTGCTCCATGGCTCATCGGTCTGGTCGGGTGCAACAAGGCGCGCCATCCGCGAACGAATGCAACGGTACAACTTTGCGTGGTCAACTCTACTGTACTCCGCCGCCCGATTCGTTAACATTCCCCAAATGACTGCGTCGACGCCTTGGGCCGGGAGCCACCAATGGCGGTCTGGAAATCGTTTCACGGGCGAGTCAAACGGGTACATATACGATGTCTCCAGCTGGGCCGTCGGATCGCAATTTCAAGCGCGGGTGAGCCTCCATCGGCTTCCGTCTCTCAGAGCGGGACACGGGGAGGTGACTCACTTCGATGTCCCCTTGCGGAAGCACTTTGCCAAGGCCGTCGCCGTAGATCCCGTGAAAAGGCGGGTCGCAATCCTAGAATTGTGGGTCGCAGCACTGTCTTTTCCGAGCTTCCGGTCTTGATGATAGTTATTTCCAGTGACAACAACCGAGCAGCGTCTGGCGAACACTCTTCTTTTCCAACGGTGCACGTTTGCACTCTCGATGGACAGGACAGAGTGTCGGCTGGATTTAAGCTTGGGCTTAAACCGTTCACTGAAATTTACCACATGGAGTTGTATAAGGATACGGTGTGCTTCGTAGGCAACTTCCCGAGCTCCAGGCATCCCAACGGAATGGAATCAAACATAGTCTTACAAAATTGGAAAGGGGCCCGCCGTTGGTGGGGTGTAAGTCACCGCAGTCCTCCCCGTACTCGAATCACTCTTGAACGCACCTTAGATGTACACACAAGACGTCTACTGCACTGGTTTCCAGTTCATCACAGAGGACCTATTCATCATGACGACCAGGGAAAAGCCGAGTTCCTACGAATTCAGACAACTAACAATTGGTTACGACGATGCACCTTACAGTTCCGTCGCTTGGGCGGGACACGTCCGGCTGCGATCGTGCAATATGGTGACTTCGAACTTCGCAGATCCAAACAGCAGAGGCAGGACGCCCACCGGCATCACCCTCGTACGCAACAACTCCCCCTATGGTCGGGCCCGTGGGCCCTTCTACTCGAATCCCACCACGCGTCTCTTCGGCCTCAAGTATCATTATAACGAGTTCGACGGATCAGTCCGCTCAAGCGTCGCCCTCTTCGGCCAGACCACAGTCGAGTCGTGGCTTGAAATCGCGCACACTTCACCAACGGAGCCCATCCACTGGGTCGATGTCCCTCGAACGGACACCACCGACATGCGCCTTCACCCCGAAATCCTGACGTCCTTAAATGACGCGTCGAACCTTGCAGGCTGGGCCATAATTGGACGCCGTCTCTTCTGGGGAGAAAGGTGGCTTACAGGCTGGGGTCTCCATCTCGTAGATTACAATCCCGGTGCCGGTGCGATCCTAGCGCCTGAGGGCGGTCTTGAAACACACGGAGCGTTACCGTGGATGAGTGTCTCCGCCCGCCTTGCCCATGATCCGTATCCTGTTGTGCATACGGCCACCATCCCGATGGGGGAGGGCGTAAAGCGTCTCATAGCGACTGAGGACGGCATCCTCGCGAAGCTCGTGAGTTTCTTGCAATCGTCGCCGCTTCCACTGAACCTGATTTCTGCTCATCAGGACCTCCCTGACGCGAATTTCACGATGATGCTGATGTAACGAAGGCGGACTAACCTTCAACCTACCTGAGTCGCTCGATGACTTCCACCGAACACGACTCTACACTCGCTTTCTTCATGCTATGTATCTCCCTCGTCTAAGAAATCAACCAATCACACATAGCACTCTCCTTGCATTCTCTCATATTCCAGTTATATCCCGTCCCTCGCCACGTCTCAGGCCTGCTACATAACCAGCAATGTATGTACTCTACACTCATTTGAACAATTGTAAAATTATGCATCCATCCTCCGGAACACATTTTTGCTACCGCTCCTGACACCTTTCCGCCGTTGCGTCCTCCCCTTCCGATCCTGCTCAGAGACCTGCAAATCCTCCCCGCTGTATCCCTTCTCCATACCGGCCCCGAACACTTCCACACCCTTCCTCGCCTTGCTCTTTCCTTTCTTTTCAGACCGCTCCACCTCCGCGTCGACGTCCATCCCGCCGCCGCCAGAGGACGCCGAGGGCACCCAGCTCACTTCCATCGCCCCGGCACCATTGGTTGCGGAAGAGTGCGATTTGCTGCCACCGGCGGTGGTCCCTCTCCGCTGACCGAACGTCGCATTACGATCGGCCAGACGCGTGCCGTTGGCACCAGTAGAAGCAGGCCGCATCGGGACGAAATTGCCCTGATTCGCGAGACGATTTTGTTCCCGAGTGCGGGAGTACGCCTCTTGAACACGGGCGTTCTTCTGGCCTGGCCGCGCGCGAGGATCGAATTTGTTGAGAGCTAGGAAGAGAGTAGATCAGTAAGGTAGAAAAAAAGGCAGTGAAACAGTACCAACCTCCAGCATCACTGCTGTCGCTCCCGCTTCCTTCTCCGTCGCTATCGCCGTCGCTTGCCTCGCCGAGCCCGTCGGATGAGACCTTGTCGCTCTCCTCCTCCTCTTCCTCGACCGCGGTTTTCCGTCGAGCATCTCCGCCGGTTCTGCGATGGGCAGCGGCCGAGGGGTTGAGCAGCGCGTATTCGCGGGTAGTCTCGTCGACCGCAAACGCCGGGTCCTCGAACACCTTCGCGAACCGCGGGTCTGTAAGGAGACTCGGGCGCACCGCACCCTCTGCCGTGTCGTCGACCTCCATCTCTGCATCCCCCGCTTCCCCTTCGCCGTCCGCAACAGCCTCGCCCTCCCGCGCCGCAGCCCGCTTCTTCCGGCGCTCGACCCGCTTCTTTTTGCGCTCCTCGTCGCGCAGGATCTTCTCCGCAAGCGCCTTGTTGACCTTGACGCCCGCCGCGCCATCCTTCTTCGCGCGGATCCGCGTCTCCGCCATCTTCTCCATCCGCTCGCGGACGACTTTCTCGCGGTACTCGGAGTAAGCGAAGGGGTTCGCGATGATGCGTGCGGCGTCGTAGAGCTTGAGGGATAGGAAGTACCCGTGCATGTACGGCTTGAGTGTCGGCGTCCCGACGAGGTGGTCCAGCCCGAGTCTAAGGGAGTAAGGTCAGGCGAGGAAATCCGAAAAGGCAAGCATACTAACGTCTTCAACTCGCTGCGCTCGACGAACTTAAAGTCCTCGTACACCGAGCGTGTAGTCTGGTCCTCCATCTCCTCGGTGATGTTCTCGAGGAAGCTCGCCCATCTCGGTGCGGGCCCAAGTTGGGGGATGTAGTACGTCGCCATTTGGATCCCTTCGTTTGCGGTCATGAGCAGACCGCTGGCTGGAACGTGGTGGACGTGGTTCAGGTCGGCCGCGGGCGTGATGGCAGCGAAATTGGTTGAAGGCTGGAAATTGATAATTTATTCACCGCTAAAGATACAGAACAAGAAAGACGCACGGAATTCCGATCCCAAATCTTTATAACCTTCCTGTCAGCACTTAGTACCATGCCGTCGCCCGCCATCCGACTTCCCCCTTCAATCCAGGCGACGCTCTTGACGGGCAGACCATATCCTTGGTCCTTCAGCGCAAACGGTTGAGCTGCGCGGATATCATATAAAAGTGTGTGGCCCGTCGATGTCCCCAGCGCATATGAGAGCCCGTCGGCGCGTGAGGATATGGCCGTGACGCTAAGCGCCGTATCACCTCCAGCTCCGGGCGGCAAAAGGCGACTTCGTGGTAGTCGCAGAACGCCCACAGAGGACCGTGATCGAGGATCCCAAAATTGTGCTGACCCGGTACCTTCAAGGCCAAAGGCTAGTAACTGGTGTGCGGGGTTGACGTCGATGGTATTCACGCCGAGAATTTCTTGGTCGTCCTGCAGAACGAGGGGCGTCATGAAACGTCCCTGATCGAGGTTGAGGCGATATATTTCGTTGCCTACGGCCGAGAAGAGTGCATCGCAAGAGGGAAAGTGGTATGCAAGGGATCGGCCGAAGCGCGGTATCCGTGTGCGGTAGTGGAACCCTCCTTGCGTGTGGACCTCAATCGTACGGTCGTTTTGTAGGTGTATTGATTTAGTCCAGTCGTCCGACAGCATCTACTTTCCAGGTTCGACGCGAAAACAACAGTAAGTTCAGGAAAGACTCACGTACCACAAAATCGACATTCTCTGCGTCCGAATGCCGTTCGAATTTTAATGTCAGCTGTGCGAGGTCCCACACGCGCATCTGCGGCTTGTATGTCCCTGTAGCGATGGCGAATTGTCCATCGCGGGTCGTTTTTATGCGATTGCTCGCCTCGGGAAATTCGAATCCTTGAATGAGCTCAATCGTCCCCTCGATGTGCTCCCGCACTGCCCGCTTGCCCTTCTTCGCCGCCCGCTTCCGCGTGAGCCAATCCGGTAGGGAGGAAGAGGAGGATGCCGTCGCTCCATTGACGGTATATACTTTGACGTTGTCGGTTTCCACTGCCATTGCTTTTTCTGGATTTACAACAACAGGTGTGGCTGATATGACTCCCGAATGAATAAGGAGGCTCTGGAGCACAGTTGAGTGGACAGAAACTTGCGAGACGAAGTTCCACCCACACCGCAGTTATCAGCAGATGATTGTTTGACTGAAGTCGTCTAGAGCAAGTAACGCAACGTTAAAGGGATGGTGGATGAGGCGGAGAGGACGAGGAGGAGACAGACTCGAAGAAAGAGAGAAATAAATTTGTTGTTTGGCAATCTTCAGTAGATCAAACAAGCGCGGTCAGGTGCGCTCGCTTAGCAATACACGTAACGCGTCGACAGACCTCGACGTGAATCGACGACGTGAGTCGCCGAGCATGCTGGGCGCCAACGCTGGCAATAACCTTGACGGAATTTGAAACCAGAGCCGTCGAAATAAGGCGAGTTTAAGGGATATCGATAGAGGTTGGTCGTTTGTGAGTAGATGCTGTACATGACTGAGGACGGCGCCGGTAATACCTCTCTACCCACTTGTGGCATCAATTTCTTTCTGAATCTTCTAAAGAGACTCTTCTCTGGTGAACGTCATTCTGAGGTTGCCTCAGGTTGACACAGCCACGGCAAAAGCCGGGATTTAAAGTCAGCCGCTTGACCATCATGATCAGCCACCGATCCGCTCTTTCTTCTCTACTCCCACCATCCCTCCTACCACTCAGATAGAATTTCTCCCTGGTTGTTTAAGCTCCAGCGTTGAATGCTTCTTCCAAGTCGAGTGTGGGCATGGGTTGAAAAGCTGTTGGTACGTCCTGTGCACTTTCCCCTCGAGTCGTTGCTCACCTCCACGCAGTTTGCTTTCATCGACACGCATCCTCGACTCTCTCCTGCGCCCGCCGCTCGCAATTTCCATCCCCACGGATCAATACTTCCCCCAACTCCTCTCGCCGTGTCGCTCATGTCGTCGAGGAGAAACCACCAGGTGCATCGTTCCTCGCTCATTAATCATTGTTCCCCGCGCTCAACACGTCGAGTCTCAAGTGCCTCAATACCTCGCGGTGAGAGATCGATCGACGGCAGGAGTCAAGTGCGCAAATCGCCTCAGTATTCAGGACCCCGGCTTCAAGGCGATTTTCGGCCGTCAGGTTCAAGAACTCGGTGCGACACTGCGCAAGATTCAACGCTCAAGACGCGTCAAGTCCCTTGAGATTCAAGACCTCAGTGGGAAACTGCTCAAGGTTCAAGAGCGCAAGTTGCTTTAAGATTCAGCAACCGGTTCAAGGCGACCGGCCCTCGAGTTCAAGACCTCAGTGGGAAACTGCTCAATAGTCAATACACATCAAGACCTCAGTGGGTCACTCCTCAAAATTCAAGACCTCAAGTTGCCTCAAGAGTCAGCAACCGGTTCAAGACGACCGGCCGTCAAGTTCAACACCTCAGTGGTACACTGCTCAAGACTGAAGGCGCGTCAAAAATTCAGTGGGATACTGCTCAAGACGATCGGCCGGCAAGTTCAACACCTCAGTGGGAGACTGCTCAAGATTCCCGGGGGCGGGTGAGAGCGCTGTCTCCATCCTCGTGCTTCCTTGTCGTGGGCCCCGGGCTTAGTACGCGCGCATCCAGCTCCAGTTATCATTTGCGCGCGGAAGCCAAATGCAGGTTAAATCCTCGCCGTTTGTTTTCCGTCTCTTTCGCGCTCGTTCTTTCTTTACTGAAGATCTGGAGATTTCTCAAACCAGGCCCAAGACCGCGGGCTCAAGACACGTCAAGACTTCAGTGGGAAACTGCCTAGGGCGATCGTCACGTTCAACACCTTAGCGGGGACTGTGAAACTTTTAAGACACCTCAACTTCTCAACCTCCAAGACTGCAAGTCCTTTCAAGATTCAGGACCCGACTCAAAAGCTCAGTGGGAAACTGCTCAATAAGATTGAAGGCTCAAAATTCGGCTGAAGACCTCAGGGGATACTGCTCAAGATTAAAGACCTCAACGCTTCAAGATTCGGCGAAACTGCTCAAGACTTTAAAACCGCAAGTTGCCTCAGGACTCGAGACCCGGTTCAAGACGATCGGCCATCAAGTTCAAGAACTTAGTGGAGACTATTCAAGAGTCAAGACCGCAAGTCGCTTCAACATTCAAGAGCCGGTTCAAAACCTCAGTGGGAACTGCTCAAGGTTCAAAACCGCAAGTCGTCTCAAGTTTCAGCAACCGGTTCAAGACGACTGGCCGTCAAATTCAACACCCCAGTGGGAGACTGCTCAAGATTCCAGTTTTACTCACCAATTGCGCGCGGAAGCCAAATGCACGTTATAATAAACCTTTCGAGCCGTACACTCGTTTTTTTCAGATTTCCGCATTATAGCCGATTTTGTTGTCGTAGATACCTTAGGTACCTACTTACTCGGAACCAAAACAAGTGCCAAAATATGTTTTCGCCCCGGATCAACCACTGATCTAGCCCGCATCAAAACCCCTGACTTGCCCTGCCACCAAATGTCCTGACTTGCCCCACTTTTTAACTGTCAATCCGCCCGCCGCCCAACCATGAACCTACCCTATTTGTACCATTAACTGGGCCTGAAAGCGACTCTGAACGGACCACGAACCAACCACTGACCTGACCCCAGTTTTAACCCCTGACTTGACCCGCCTTTTAGTACTTTCAACCACTGACCTGCCCCCGACTTTCAGTATTTTTAACCACTGACTTGACCCGACTTTTAGTGTTTTCAACCCCAGATTTGACCTGGTTTTTACTGCTCATCTAGCACACCTTTTTTTCAAAGTCGGTATCATATCACCTTACACCTTACCTTCTCCGGAAGTATGTACCGTCCTCAAATAGTGAGTATGAACACGATACTTAGGCGATCGAATGCATTGCTGGATTGGGCTTTACCCATATGATTTTTTGTCGGGCAGTGCTCCACACGCTTGATCTCATACGAGCACCTTTGATGAAGTATTTACCCGCTCTGTCTGACAGTGGCCTTACTTTGTAATGCAGTCCTGTGGTGTCAGAAGACGAGTCCGAAATAGAGGCATCATCCCCTCGGTAAGTTATGCGCATCGGAGTTGCATGCAGATCTGAACAAATTCCCCAAGGCCCATTATGCCTAGTCCTCAGACGGAAAATCCATTGTAAGCCACCACCTATGCTGGCCCCTTTGTAAAATAAATCAATTATATCTCGAATATGCAAAAGTGTGCAAAAGTTGGTGAAACCGAGGATATATCGAAAAACTGCTCATGTTTGCAAATCTTGAGGCCAAGATACCGCAGAACCAAAAGTTAGAGAAAATATATTTTGGACGACATGTCCAAATATATCTCGAATCTGGATCAGTTATATCTCGAAGGTCAGGTCAGTTATATCTCGACGAAGATCGACTCACGTATATTTTTGGGGTGTTCCTTTGGCATTGTAGGGCACAACAAGCGAGCGCTCCCGCTCACCGTCCGACGTGCTGAGCGGGGCGAGTGCGCCTACGGCGGTGTCGTGTCGGTCGTGGTTCAACCGCCGGATCACCGCACCGGTGTTTGGCCGTGCTTGGCGGGACCTTTCGGGACGGCCCGAACACCCGGATCGCCATGTTTCTCTTCTCTCCACCACCATCCGCCGCCGTTCAATGTACAATGAATCTGTGCCGCCGGGATCCAGAGGTTAGGGGAAGGGCAGGGGAAGGGAGAAGAGTGTGGGAGTTGCAGGATAGTTGGAGAGTGTGGGATGGGAGCAAGGTATCTACGCCTTTCTTTTCTTCGATCCTGTTCTTGTACTTACACTTTCCCCTTCCCCTTCCTTCCCCACCTTCCCCCTCCTTCTCTAATATACTTCCCTTTTCCTCTACTCTCTGTTTTTTTTTCAAAAAGCTGGTGCTAATTCACTCCGAAGTGCGTTCTGCATCGCACATCTCATCGCCGCCATGGGTGACTACATCCTGGCCCACATCGCCCCGCCTTCCTCTGCGCCACGTGGTACACCGTTGCATCGCTCCCCCGCGCCCTCACGTCGTGCGCATCCGCCCCGCATATCCCGCACATCTGTCATGCACTTCCACCTCTTGCCGTTACGCGGTGCAAGTCCAGCTTGCAAGGCCACCACACATGCCGCAGAAGGTCCACAAATCCGCGCGAAACCAGGGTCAACCCTAACGATTACAGGCGGCTCCGCACATCCCCGCCGCGCATGTGAGCGAACAAGGGTGCATATTTCTTCCCTTGCTTCCCCTCCCCCGTCTCCCTTCGCCCCCTCTTCTCCCCATCTTTTCTGCTTCTATTTTCTTCGGTTTCTCATGTCTCTTTCATCCAACAGGTCCCCGATGTGCGCATGTCCCCACGCTTCCGTGGCATCCGCCCGTGTCGACGCACATCTCCCACGCACACGTCGCGCCCACCTGTGATGCGTGCCGCCGTGCTCATTCACTGCAGATCCGCTCCAACCCACACTACGGCGCATACGAAACCATCTCTGAGGTGTGTGGAAAATTTAAGTACATCCTTTCTTTCTTGTGCTTCTAATCTTTCCTGATTTCCTGATTGCAGCCTGGGAGCCTCGAGTGTTGATCGTCCTCACGCCATCCCCGATTTTATCAACCTTGCCTGTCGCGCCAACGCCAACAGACGGCGATGACTCGTTTTTTTTTGCCGCTGAGCTGACTCACACCCCATCCATCACACATACGAGATCGAGTACCGAAAGCGTCGCCGCTTTTTTGAATCCTCGCCTCAGCTCTTCCTTGGACCACACTCGCACTCCCCCGCACCATACCCTTTTACTGTTAAATAATAAAACTTTGATTTCTTGTAAAACATGGTGTTCGACCTCGTATCCAGAGCAGAACAAGGACTCGGATCACAGTATTGTGTGCAGCCTTGGCTTTCAGGACTTCAGAGGAAGCCGGAAATGGGCGACCACACAAAATACGCCAGAACATGTATGCCCTGAAGTGTACCCATACAATTAGTGATCGGCACGGGTCTCCCGCGGGTATTGGCGCGCTGACCCGTACCCGTACCCGTCAAAACCCGTACCCGCACTCGCGGGTGCGGGTCGGGCCGCGGGTTGGCGGGTAACCCGCGACCCGTGCAACCCGGTAAGAACCCGCATGCTTTTCGAGTGTTTAGTTGTGTAATATTGAACACAAAGTGCTGTAACTCACCAAATAAACATGGATGGCTATTGCCATGAACGGAAAAGGGCATGAGATTCAATCCACACCCATAACTAAGATTGCCCATCTAGGCTATTCTGGTGAACCTGATTATTTTTCAGATAGTTTGAGCCTGATGATGACCCAAAAGAGCAGCAAAATGGCGGTGTTGACGGGGGGAGGGCAGGGATGGCCTAAGGAAGGTGTTAAACTGTAATACAAATGGTATTTATGTGTTCCCACGGGTCCCGACGGGTCCCCGCGGGTCGAGGAAAAATACCAACGACGACCCGTACCCGTACCCGCGCGTGGACCTGGGTGACACCTCCTCGGGATCCAGTCCTGCCAGGTACCTGCAAAGACTCCTTCAGTATACGTCTGCGACGTTGGCTCGTGCACAGAAAATGACCTTGAAGATGGTAGTGAGTTTCAGGGGGGGCGTTAGAGGGAGGAATCCTGGATGGCTGGTTAGGAACGCGTCATCGAGGACGATGGAGGTCTTACCCACCAATTAAATGAGCTCTAGAACCAGCATTATGACGTGGTTCACCCGCGGCGACTGAATGCTGGAGTTGAGTTTCCGGATCAGAGTCTGCGTGTTTGTGTATTTGAGCAGGCAGAAATTATAAAGGGAGGAGACACGCACCATAAGAACACTGTAGAAGTTGGCCTGCAGCACCCATTCCAATTATTGTGCTCGATGCCTGGTATCTGGTTCTGAAATGACCAGTCAGGACATGAAAAGAAGGCAATAAACGAACCCCGAACGTACCTGCATATTTAACACCTGCTCCATCCGGGTGAGGACGGCAACAACGGTGTTCTGGACTACCGCGTGGACGGTGGCACCACAGAGGTACGCGGAGGTCGCTTCGTAGGCCATTGTTCTGAAGTTGGGCTTGTTGCCAGCGCTGGGGATCAGGCCCTCGAGGATGGAGCCGAAGGTCATAATGGCGGTTTCGCGGCGGTGCCAGTCGGTGGATTTAATGTGCGCCTCGATGGAGGGAGTAACGGCGGGGAACAACAGATTGGATGACGCCGGCGAGGTGGAAAGTCTCGGCTGAATCGGTCCGGAGGCTCCCGCCAAGCATTGCCAAACACCGGTGCGGTGATCCGGCGGTTGAACCACGACCGACGCGACACCGCTGTGGGCGCGCTCGCCCCGCTCAGTGTGTTGGACGGTGTGCGGGGGTGCTCCCTCATTGTGCCCTACAATGCCAAAGCGGCCGCTCAAAAAATATATGTGAGTCGATCTGCGTCGAGATATAACTGACCTGACCTTCGAGATATAACTGATCCAGATTCGAGATATATTTGAACATGTCGTCAAAATATATTTTTCTCTAACTTTTGTTTCTGCGGTATCTTGGCCTCAAGATTTGCAAACATGAGCAGTTTTTCGATATATCCTCGGTTTCACCAACTTTTGCACACTTTGACGCATTCGAGATATAATTGATTTATTTTACAAAGGGGCCAGCATAGCGGCACAGCCGGCAAAGTTCCGGCTTTTGTCTTACGGTCCAAAGCATCCTTGCCCATACCTCCACTCCTACCGGGGAATGAGTACACCGCCTCTCCCGGTAGTGGAACCCCTATGGTGCTGAGACCAAATCCTCCTTGCAAACCTATGCTGGGCAGAATGGTGTGGAATATACTGGGTGCAATGCTGCTAGGGGTAGCAGGTTGGAGTCATAGTCTATGAGACAGCTCAAAATATTGTCTGTGAGTTCTTGTGAGAGTGGAGGCATGGGCAAGGACAAGGTGAGGATGCCTTGGGCTGTGTGACGAAAGCCGGAACTTTGCCGGCCCTGCCGCCACTCGGATCAAATTAGGGTTAGGAAAAAAACCCCGTTGAGTGAACCAAAAAGAAAAAAAGGCCACGGCCAAAAAAAAAAAGTTGTGGTTGGAAGAAACTTAAAAACTTATCTAGGTGTTGAAATTTATTTATGGCCAATGGTAAACATTCTACAAGGAAAACTAAATAAAACTTGGTAATTCCTCTGGAAGGTAAAAAAAAAACCTTCAAACGCATAAAGATGAGAAAAAGCATGGGATCCCTAAAAAAAAAGTCTAATAACATGAAAAATACCGAAAAAAAACATGAAAACATGAAAAAAAAAGACCTGAATAATAAATGTGCAATGTGACCGCCATATGTATGGTCATACCAGTCAATTCTCTCAGTGTAAAAAGATGATTCTGCTCCAAGAAAAGAATCAATGTCCATTGCTATCCTTGAGCCTCTCTTACTTCAGGAGGAAAGGTTTCCTCCTAATGAAGTAGTTTCAGATGATTTCTAACCATGTAGTGGGTCTTTGATTTCAACCTGTATCACTTCCTGTCTATGGCGGTCACTTTGCACATTTATTATTCAGGTGTTTTTTTTCGTGTTTTTACGCCTTTTTCCGTGTTTTTCGTGTTTCCGATTTTTCTTTTTCATTGTACTATACTTTTTTTTTTCAATCCTCAATCCTTTGTTTTTTCTTTCCCATTTTGAACTCGGTACCACTGTTTTATAAGCAAGCGAGACACTGAAGGGTGGTTTGAACTTGGCCCCTAGAGTGGGGTTAATCAGGGTTTGATGGCCGATGTTGATATGTCGTCTCGGCTGCAGGGGTAACCTACTGCTAAGCCACAGCAAGCATGTCTCTGCTGTGGCTGGATGGTGGTATATGTCCTGTGTCCTGCAAGTGGTGTGGACATGGACCTTGTGAGTCCAGGTCTGGTTCAAGTACTCTCAACATGTGCTGCTGATCAAGGCCATCAAGGCCGGCTACTCGGCCTACACAGCCACCAAGTAAAAAGAAGATTGGGATTCTCATCTCACTCAAAACTTGGGTCCAATGTTGGGAAGAAATCATTGACACTCTGCAGAAAGAAAATATGCCTGGACCAAAAAAAAAAAAAAGGTGTACATGAAAAAAAAAAGTATGAAAACACGCAAAAGATGAACAAAAGTACAGAAAAGTGGAAAAAAAAGTATGGAATATTAAATGTGCAATGTGACCGCCATACCTGTTGGCGTAGTGGTCACTACTACTGCTATTATCTGAAGCTATGTAATTTTTGATTTGATGCCTCTTTGTTCGCATCCCGTCAGTGTCGTTCTTTTTCCACCCCTCCAACAAATTCTGTGGAGGGAAATGCCTCCAACGAGATTTTCAACTTCATCGCAGCGCTTCGTCCAAAATTTCTCAAGGGATTCCCGTGGAGGAAAATGACTGAAGGAAGTTTTCTTGGAGGGAAATCGGTGGAGGGAAAGTGAGAGTTTTGCTCAAGGGTTTTTGCTGAACACAATTCACTGGAGGGAATTTCGTGCAGTACTTTGATGGTGAATCAATGATTCGCCAACACTTCGTGGCGGACGCCATCACCCCATACCTCCAGTGTTTACACTTTGGCTTCGTTTGGCTCCAACTTGATCCGGAACTTACTCACTCCCTCTTGATTCAGGCCTCAATCTGTCTTCGAGCCGTCGCCTTGTACTCAACATTCACATTCGCCTGTGAAGTACTCCGGCTCCCTTGACTTGAGGTCCTAGTTCGCCTGGACTGGAATTTCCAAGATTCCTCGGAAGGTTTGCTACAGAATTCCTAGTGGTTCGTTACTTCGTTTTTTTCATCCATGCGGCCCATGCATTCTGTCTTTTCGCCATTTTATCCGAAATCCAACTCGAATTCCCACCGCAATGTTGCTCAGCGCGCGAACGCGTTAACTAAGTCTTACACGTAATTGAAGCACATCCGGATCACAAGAAGAGGGCTTTGGACTTTCTTTTTAACCCTCACCTCAGACTTTGCACTCTCCTTGCTCGTTGAACCTAGCTGCGTCAAAATGAAACGCGGTTTCCTGAAAAACTCAAAGGCAGTGAAGACTTCCACTGGTGCGGTTGCGGGTGTCATTCACACGAAGCTTTTCCTGATTTGTTTGTTTGTCCGTTCCGTGCAGAGTCTCCTCTTCTTGCTTCCCTCGCCACACTGGACCAAGCCTTACCACCAGCGCGCTTTCCTATCGGCAAGACTCCCAAAGTTGATGTCTGTCCGTAACAATCTGTCCACAGTCAGTCGAAGAAGCTAAATGCCGTCGCCAGCCTTGCCAGAAGGCTACCACGAGCCTACACTGAAAGTCGTGGAACGCGACGCTCGCAGTGGAAGTTTCGAGACCGGGATGACCTACACGACTGTGCCTAATTCGTTCGACTGCGTCAAATTTTCCTCTGAGCCCGTCTCCGAGTGCTTTTTCTTCCCCGGCAGCAAGGAGGCGCTGATGAACATGCCCAACTATCCCCAGCCTCTCATTCGCCCCAAAATCACCTCGTTCCGTATCGTTGACGTCGCAGGCAAAGGGAAAGGTCTCTTCAGTACGCGTGCTCTGAAGATGGGTGACCTTATTTTGACGGAGCGCCCTCTGTTGGTTTGTGCACGCGGAGTTGCGCTACCACGTCCGCTGAATTTCTCAGATGAACAATATTTTCAATACGCGCTGGACCACCTCGAAAGAAACTATGAGATTGCTGTGAATCGCATGCGTCCCGAGGCCAAGGAGGCGTTCATGGCCCTCGCTAACTGCCACACGGAGGACGGTTCGGGGCCTCTGGTCGGGATAGTCCGCACCAACGGGCTTTCCCTCGGCGGCCTCCGTCCCGGCGTGGAAGGTGATGTTGGAACGTACAACGCGGTTTGCAAAGACATATCGCGCCTGAATCACAGGCAAGTCCCTGTGCATTCTCTGCGTCGAGCGTTAACTGAAGCTCTCCACAGCTGTTCGCCGAATACTGTCTCGCAATTCGGCATGGCCTCGTTCTCCTATAGCCTTTATGCTGTACGCGACATCGCCGACGGCGAAGAGCTAACATACCCGTACATGGACGTTGGTGTCTCTGCCGCAAAACGCCAGGAGGATCTGGCACCCTACGGCTTCGTCTGCACCTGCACTGCTTGTACGGACGCGGCCGCCTCCGACGCGCGGCGCGCAGACATCGCGGCGTTCAACGCCAGCGCTTCAATCAGCCTCATCGAGGCGGGGATCGCCGGTGCTGACAAGTTCCTTGGCAAGTATCGCGTCAAGATTTCCGCGCAGCTCAAGCTCGTTGAGCAGGAGGGGCTGGAATCCCTCTCGATCTACTGGGTATTGCTCAGGACGTTGATGGATGTGCACATTTGGCGTGGGGAGGCGAAGGAGGCGAGCGCGTACGCGGCGAGACTGGACAAGATCCGTTGGGACGCCGACCTCGCAGGGGATTACAAGCAGTTCCTCGACCCCAAGAGCTCAGCATATGAGAAGCATAAAATGTGGCGCAAGCTCTATCGCAGGTAGCTTGAAATGCGCAACGGGGAGAACGGCCTTGATTTTCTGATATACTCTACCAATGAATTCGAAAGATTGTAACCGATTGTAACTCGCATTAGTGTCTGTAATGAATCCTCATAGCTCAAGGCACTTCATTCAAGCGAATTTGTTTCCAGCCTGATGGGATCTCGTTTCTCTTCGAAACGGCTCCCCGAAGGTTCCAATCCGAAACGCGTGAATACGGGAGAAGGAGTTAATCCCAAAGAACAGGAGGGCGCCTTGAGTCTTGCCGTGATCAACGCGCCGAACAATTGCCCAAGCTCACATGACCGCGTCTCGGCTGTTCTTTCCCACGCCGCCACAAATAACACAACTATTGGTTCAACCACCACTACTCCAAGACTCCAAGTACTTATCCTCGATTGTTGGATGACGACAAGGTTATCGCAGGCCGCGCTGCCGACCGGCGCGTCGATCGACGTCCATCTCACTACCGACATATGACCACAGCTTCTGAGCTTCTTCATGCGAGTTGCATGTGATGTTTAGCTTCCTGAGCGCTTTCTCCACTTCCCCCCATGAAGCTCAATATTATCTTGTTCCCCTCCTTGTTCGTCAGCGTCCTGGGCCAGACATGGTATGTTTTTCAGTTACTGGAACCACGGCGACCAACTAACCGCCCTACGCGCAGGTGCAACAAAAACTACATGGCGTCTGAACCCGTCACCGATCCAGGTGACCGCTATCATGCAATGAGCTCGTTGCTAAGTCTAATAGCATGCTTAGGTGGTCGCTTTCCAATCCCTGCGACCTCCTCATCGCCTCTTCTGGCCATTCGTTGTGGCCCCGCAATTCGGCCGTACCTCCCTGAAGACGCGGCGCATTCCTCTTCCACCTCTCCAACTGAAATTCTTATCGACACCCCCATCGTCTTCTCTGAGATATCTAACGCCGTTCCAATTACTCTTGGACCTGGAACGCTCGATGTTACCGTCTCAGTGAACGGCAAGAAAATCGCTGGCGGCGCAGTACCTCTCAATGCTACCAAGCATGCGCTCCCCTTCTCACTCTCCGCCTTGAAGCCGCAGAAAGGAGCGTACACCATAGCGTGCTCTGCGACATTCTCGAAACAGAAGTTTACCACCACTGGGTTGCTCACGTATCTGCCTGACCTGCCGGCGGACATTGGCTCAGTTACCAAGTTCGACGCTCGTACTGGAGCCGTGTTGGCAAGACCACTTGGTGGTTCCAAGACGGCGCCATTCGAGCCCGTCTTTCCGATTGGGTTTTATACTGGCTTTGGGAATTATTTGCAGCCCAATTTCTCGACAGTGCTGCCGGAGCTGAAGTCCCAAGGGTGAGTTGAGTTTTGTGACGTGCTGAAGAGGTGCTGCTAATATGTAACTGCTAGCTTCACTGTTGTACGTTCCTTTTGTATTCCCTCGTCCAGCCTATTGAATTGATCCAAAGGTCCACCCTATACCCTCATTTGACAACATCACAGCGCTGGATGAAGTTCTGGATAAGATGGAGGAGGTCGGCCTCTGGCTCATGTACGATATGCGTCTGTGAGTTTTTTCGTCCTTCCCTCCGTCTCGGTGCTCACTCGTGTCTAGCACGTACATGAACGACACCTCGGTCACCGAGCAGGTGAATCACATCAAGGCTCGGTCGAATCTCCTGCTCTGGTACACCGCCGACGAGCCCGACGGCACGTCCGACCCGCTCAACGCCACTCTTCTGTCCGCCAACCTTATCAATTCGCTCGACGGAGGCGACGGCCTCGGCGGCGCTGGGTACCACCCGGTATCCCTCGTGTTGAATTGCGAGAACTTCGAGTTCACGGCCTACTCGAGCGGTGCGGATATTTTGCTCCAAGACACCTACACCATCGGGAACAATCTCTCGTTTTCGACCGTTTGGGGAACTCCGTGTACTGACGGTTCGTCGTTTACCTCTTTTGGCTCACAGCTGTTTAACCCGGAGAAATAGATTACGGCGACTGTGGGTGCGACATAGTCTCTCATAGACTGACGCTTTAACATTGATCACTCGTACCTCGCTTGTTAAAGGTGTGACAATTGCCATACCGGCTTCCCCGACATCTCTACGCGGATGGAAGAGTTCAAGCAAAGAATCTTCATCAATGGATGGGAGCTGACCAAGTCCGTGTGGACGGTCCCTCAGGGCTTCGGAAACGAGACGTATGCCCGAGTATCTTCTATAGTGTTACCCACTAACGCACGTCTAGGTACTGGCCCCGCTATCCCACCGGTCGTGAGTGGGTCCTCGAAAGCATTCTTGGGATCAATCACGGTGGTCTCGGTACGTTTCTAACTTCTCACCTGAACTTTATTAGACTTACTTGTTCAATGGCAAGGTGTCGTATCCTGGGACGATCCCACAACCGCCGACGTCAAGGCGTCTGCGTCCGATCTCGCCCTTGCGCTCGTGAACATGAAGTCCTTCATCCTGAGCCCGACCGCGACGATCGGGCAGGTCACATTCCCAAATGGACTGGATGTCGGCTTGTGGACCTTGGGCAGCCAGACGTTGGTCCTCGCCACAAACATCAATACTGCGAATATCTCGCTCCCGTTGTCGGCGCTTCATCTCACTGGGGGAGTAGGCAAAGTGCACCAAGTATTTGATAGCGGGGCTAGTGTTAGTTCTGACGGCCGCACGTTGCTCTTCGGCTCAGTCGGGAGTGGAGGATTTGTCGTAACGAAATGAGGTGAATACGCTGTATTATTGTATAAATCATCTTTGCACCTGCACGAGCCCCTGCCAAGATTTCGCCATCAAGTTCGTAATCTGGCAATCAGCGGCTGTACAAAATGATCTTGTTCTGGTTTGTTTCGAAAGGGGCTCGTTCGAGCAAGTCGGAGCACTGGTTCCATCTTAAACCCAAATGATGATTCAACAATAAAACTACGTCCCAAATAAACCCGAGACGATCATCACAAACTATTTACCCAGACCAGCTCGGATGGCTTTCTGAAGCGTCACCCCGTCATCCTATTGAGGCGAAGTTCGTGTAAGTTGCATATTATACAGAGATAGCAAGGTACTAACTTGATCCAAAGACCAGGTGAAACAACCAGCCATGCCCTTTGACTTGGCGAAGGCCGCTTTGGCTTGGAGGGATGCGGTGTCTGCGTGGAATGAATGGACAATCCAACCGCGGGAACCGGGAGAGGACTTGCCATCATAGGAAACTACCGTCCTCTGCGCTGTGTTATAAAGGAATGGGGTATCGCTGCAGTTGTCTAAGGCTGTATAGACGTTAATAAAGTGCATCGTAGGTTTTTTTTGGAACCATGAACCTCTTTTGAACCCAGCGCCGGCGTCATATCTAATCATGACATTGCTTAACCAGAAGTCTCAGCCAGAATGAGGAAATGCGTACGTTCCGTTCGCGTTCTTCACCAATGCGCCAGATGCAAGGAGCGAGTTGAACGGGATGGCCTGGCCAAACCATTTGCTGAGATTGGCAGTCGCAGTCGCTGCTTCAGGTGCATCCTCGGACGACTCGGAAGTATCCACATGGACTGGTTCCTTGTTGGCGCCACGAATGGCGCTCTCTACCTTATCCACTAGCTCAACATCTGCGTCCTCGACGTTGATATCAGACGCCTTGCTGTCCTCCGCTTCTTCAGCACTCTCGGGCAAGGTGAAACTCGCGAGCGTCGTCTTGGTCGAGTTGAAAACGTAGCCATACAGAGGGAGACCAAGGAGGAGCTTTGAGGCAGGAAACTTGGCGGCAGTCCATTGCTTGAAAGCAGCCTGTGCGCTGTACGCAGGCTGCGAAGAATTGCCACACAAATTCCCGAGAGGAGCATTGGGACCGGGCTTAGGTTCATTGTCAGCGCAAGGGAAAAGAGAAGATGGCGACGCTCACATTACTGGACCATCCGCCGTTGATATCGTAGTTCATGCTTGAGATGAGATATGAGGGCGCTGTAGCATGGGTAGGATGTGTACGCACATATTGACATATGTGAGTTCCGCCGCATATACCGAGACGTCGGTCAGAGGGCTTCCGTTTGGGCCTAGCCATGGAAGATCGGTCACAGCTGCAGAGATGATCTTGGACATTCCTAATCCGAGTCAGGCGCAGCAGGGCAGAAAACGAACGCAAAATACCTAAGGACTTGCGGAGATCTTTCAATAGGACGAGAAAGTTTGCTGTGTCGGCGGGTCCGTAGGCATTTCCTGCGCCTGGGGCGTTGGGATATTCCTAAACAAGTTCCAGAAATACTCCAGCGTCAAATATTTCTTACCCAATCAATATCAATACCTGTTCAGAGAGTTGAGTTTGTTTCGAGGGAAATTCAACCAACACGTACCATCCAGACCATATTGGGAGACGACGCTGGATAGAGTAGACACAAACTTGCCGCGGTTTGCGGAACTCCCAGCAATGGAATGGAAAGATGCGCTTCCACTCCAACCCCCTAATCCATGAATAAGCTCTGGAGTTGGATAATTAGATAAACGCGACAAACCAACTGAAAGAACGATCTTGGTTCCTTTCCCGCTCTGTTTGGCACTTGCAACCAACCTCTTCAGCATCGCCTGAGTGGAAGAATCCCACGTCAACGTGGAGGACGAGTTGGGAATTGCGAACGCTGCACGTCTTCAATGTGTGAAACCAGAGGGAACGAGGTGGGAGACCAACCAAAGAATAAAATATCGAACTTGGAGTAGTCGAGCTTCTCAGGTGGGTGACTGCTTGCCGTCCAGGCTGACATGTGTAAGTGGAAAGGATGAAAGAGAGAGTTCAACAGATACAAGGATAGTAGGCTCCAGCAATGAACGTGGAAGTAGCACTGATGAGCTCCTCGGCGGTCTTCCTGGAGAGAGTCGACGGGACTGCATCCTCCAACTCAAATTCGCTTGGGGAAGCAGGGATAGTTAGGGCCAGAAAGCTTTGAACCGCATCGCTCTCAAAATACTGGGGAGTCTCCAAGAGCTTGTTCAGATACTGCTCCAACCCGGCCTTGCGCTCGGAAATCAGCGCGTCGTCGACCCACGCCGATGGAATGAATGTAGTGACCAGGAGTCGTTTAGGAGGCAACTCGAATTCAGTGACGCCCAGCGCCGCATGAAGGGCAGTAAACTGTTCACCCAGTATTAATTTGAAGACGGTCGCGCTCAGAAAAGGGTTCCTACCTCGGAATAACGTTTGTGCACGGTGTTTCCATTGACCTCGAAAGTGTAAATGATGTGGGGGCGTGGCGCAGACGCAGTTGTGTGTCCAGTATTCTTGACGATGAAGGACATTGCGGATGAATAAATGATAAGGTTGAGAGGGTAAGAAAATCGAGAACATCTCCAGTTTTATCCTGAGCCCTGACAGCGAACTTTGGCAGCTTAAAACCAGGACGAAACCAAAAGAGAGCCAGAATCCAACTTAGGAGCCAGGGGGCAATTTTCTTCAGGAACACGATCGATTAAACAATCGGCTCTTGACGAAACTTGGGAAAAATTGGATTATAACGAGTTGTCCTTGCTCGATTGCGATCGCAAACAGAAGAGATAGCCCGAGTTGCCGGAGAGTCGACGCAAGGCAGCGCAAGGCACCGGAGCACAATGGACCATGAACGTGGTTGAAGTCGAGGGTGAATCGGGAGATACCGGGCCGAATCCGAGTCGAAACACACCAACAACTTTCAAGCGCGCGCATACTCAGGTGACAGGTCTTCCGAAACTCATCGTCATGAAAATCGTATAGCACGTCGTAAGACTACTGGAGCACATAATCGTGGTCGTAAGAATAATTGAACTAGTAGAGAGGCCCGAAGGAATTGATTTATGACTTTCCGAGAGCGGTCCGGATGGCGTTCTGCAGCGTAACTCCATCATCCTATGTACAGTTCAAACAAAATATCCAAGGCAAAAAAGAAAAACTTACTTGATCGAGTGACCACGTAAAACATCCCGCCATGCCCTTCGATTTCGCAAAGGCTGCCTTGTCCGAGAGAGAAAAGGTATCTAATGCGACATAAATCGACAATTCGAAGTGCAGAAGGTGTAAAACGGACCATCGTATGAAACAACCGTTGATTGCGCGGCATTGAAGAGGAAGGGTGTATCACTGCAGTTATCCCAGCCTTCAATCTCCGGGTTAATTCAACGTTTTACATGCAGTCATCGGGAAACGTACCCATTGTAAAACCTCCGCCTTGGCCATACCTGACCGGCCCTGACTTAGATATTATTATCAAGAGCGTTGGGGTGGAATTGCTTACGTTCCATTCGAGTTCTTCACCAACGCACCAGATGATACGATGGAACTGAACGGGATCTGCTGGCCCCACCAGCTCTGTAGATTGGCCGTGGCGTCACTACTCGGGCTGGTGTTGGGAGTAGGCATCGGCAGTTTACTTGGTCGCTTGTTCGCACCACGGACAGGTCCGTCGGTGGGGACTGAAGCTGAAGCCTGGCCTTTGCCCTTGCCCTTGTCGGGGATCGAGTCAGGCGACGTGAAGCTCCCAGTCAGGACTGTTTTGGTCGAGTCGAGCACGTAGCCATACAAAGGCAGGCCAAGGAGGAGCTTGGAGGCGGGGAACTTGGCTGCGGTCCATTGCGCGAAGGCTGCTTCTGCGCTGTATTGCGGTTGTGTGGAAGTGCCGCAGAGATTTCCCAGCGGTGCATTGGGCCCAGGCTAGATATCGCTTATCAGGAAGTGGCCAAGAAAAATAGCGGTAAGTAACGAGACTGACTTCGGGCGACCAGTCACTAATCGGAGTGAGCTCTCTACGGTGCAATTGAGGTCGAAAAAAAAAAACTCACCCAAATATATCGTAGTTCATTCTAATGACACGAGGTTATTAAGAATTTCATTCTAAGAGAAACGGATCGGACGCACAGGTTAGCGTATGTCATTTGGGCAGCATACGCAGACATATCCGTAATTGGGCTTCCGTTTGAGCCAATCCATGGCAGATCCGTGACTGCCGCAGAGATGATCTTGGACGTTCCTAATAAATTCAGGTCAAGTTATAAATTAAACGATCGCGAGTTAACGAACCCAGGGCTTTGCGTAAAGAAGTCAAGAGCGACAACAGGTTCGCAGCGTCTGCGGACCCGAAAGGATTGCCCGCCCCGGATTGATTCGGGTATTCCTACAAGCTAATGTCGGATTTGGTGACGATTGTTGTAACAGCGGATTTACCCAATCAATGTCGATGCCTAGTCAAAATCGCATTGAGTATGCAGAAGCTCGGAAGATGTAGTCGAGCGCACCATCTAACCCGTATGTGGAGACGGCACTGGCAAGAGCGGCGACGAAGGTGGCCCGCGTTGCAGCGGTACCAGCAGCTTGATGAAACCTGGGTCGTTCCAACTCAGCGCGATTCAAAATGGAGAGTTAAGACCAACCAAGTGCTCCCTCCCCAACCGCCGACGGACAAGACAATCTTCGTTCCGTGGCCGCTGTTCTTGGCGCTGGTGACAAGCCTCTTAAGTATGGCCTGACTGCCATCATCCCATGTTAGCGTGGAGGACGAGTTTGGGACGGCAAATGCTGGAATTTCATGAACATGTTGCAGACGTGCGTTCGTTGAGTTACATACCGTAGTTGAGGATATCGAATCGCGAATAGTCGAGGCCTTCAGGTGGGAAAGTGTCCGCGCTCCAGTCTGTGAACGGTCAGGATTAAAAGTGGGTCAGCAGGAAAGACGGTGTGTAATCCTACCTGGATAATACGCGGCGGCAATAAAGGTCGCGGCAGCGGTAACCTCGCCAAGTTTTTGCGCCGTCTTTCGGGATAAAGTAGAGGGCAGCGCATCTTCGAGGTCAAACTGGCGCGGGGAGGCAAGTAAAGACGGAGAGAGGAACTGTTGTAAAGCTGTATGGTCCCGGTATTGAGGAGTGGCCAGGAGGGTGTTCAAATATGTCTTGAGACCGTTTGTGCGTTCGGCGATCAGAGTATCTGTGGAGCAAACTTAGGCATCGATGTTAACAGGTCTGGAACGAACGTACCATCTACCCATGCAGATGGAATGAACGTCGTGACCAGGATTCGCTTCGGGGGCAACTCGATGTTCTGGACGCCCAGCGCAGCGTGGAGGGCCACGAACTATCAAACCAGTGAGACTGAGATATCAGAATGAATACTGCGACGATACTTCGGAGTAACGTTTCTGCACGACATCTACGGTTCCAGTTCTTCTATCGACCTCGAACTTGTAGCGGATGTGGGGTCGGGGAGTAGACGCGGTGGTATGGCCAGCACCCTTGATGACGATCGGGGACATATCGTACCGTTCGCAGGCAACAAGGCAACGCCATGGCTCGGGTATTTAAGGATCTTCGGTCAGTGCGAGCACGGCAAATGTCCACATATGATTGGTCGCACTGAGCCCTAGCGAGCCCCACTTGTGTGTTTTGCTCCCGCGGACGCGAACTATCGCATTGCCAATGTTCAGCCTCGGAGGAGAACTCTGAAAAAAATGACCATCTCATGACCCATTGCCAACACCCGTGATAAGAAGGCTTGATAAGTCGTGATGCGAAATGGAGAGCAGGATTTCTCGAGGAGCCCGGGAGGAAGAGTCCGGTGTTGTAAACCAATTGAAAAGTGCTTCGGCAAATAAGGTTTCTGAAAAAACCATCACGCTCTTGAGATTTGTATATCGGCGTCTGTTGAGCTCAGATAGATAAAAAGAAAATTGTATCGGATAGCTCGGAGCCCGGAGGAACATCATGTTGGTTGTAGTAGCGATAACAGAGGATTCCTTGCCAGGCATAGCATGCATCGTTATGATTTTCGAGGTTTTGGTCGCGTGAAGCAGTTTGAGGTGGACGGGCGCCGGTGAGACGTGGGTCCAAGGAGACAATAACGAGCAGGGCATGATGCACATTATGACGAGGAACGAATCGTCGTGGAAACGTCGCATAGCGCGTCGAGATCTGACGGTTGAAAGAAAGAAGCACTGTGTTGTTGTCTCTTGTTTCGACCCTCCGGCCATCAGCGGAGCTCTCTCGAATATCGATCCGATTCTGCCCGTACTTGGTTTGTGAAAGTGGAGTCTAACTCGGCTTTCGCGAATCGCCGCGGCTCCGTCGTAACTCGTTAGCTGTCGCCTGTGACCCACAGCTGCGACCTATCTATCCAGCAAAAGCTGACGGCGGTGGAAACGGAAGAGTCGAACGAGCAGTTTCGCCGTCGTCGAGAGCCGGCGGCGCACTGTTGAGATCGATGTCCATGGGCACCGTTCAAGCGAGCTGCGCAGAATCAATTACACAGACGATGACGGGCGTCTGCCTCCATTTTAATCATGGATGACAAGGCACGGATGAGCAGGGCAGGGTAGCGGCAGCGCAGCGCGCAATTATCACAAGGGGTCAGCGATCCATCCCCACACTAACAACGGTCCGACAACCCTGCTCCACTGCGATGTGGCGAGTCTCCCGTAGCGCAGTTCCAGCGGTGGCGCGGCTGCGTATCGCGAAATTGCGGTCGGCGGAGGCCCCACGGGCGGCGGATGTGCCTCCCGCGTTTTCTACCCGGTTCTAATTGGACTAGACCGCTCAAGGAGCTGAGAAAGATTAATCAGGTCTTTACATGGTAGGCGCAGTTGGAGGTTTAAACTTACAGCGTCCTTCTCGACACCATCTGCGATACTTCCTAGATTTTTTTTCCACGATACTCCGGTGGTTGCCGTTGGGCTTGTCGGGTCTGAACCGCATCCATTTCCAATGACTTTCCAACGCGTCCCAACGGACTTCGACGATATGGTCATGATACTGTTCGTCTGATGCTTTGATTCTGCGAGATGGACGATGCGAGTGTGCAATATACATAGGAGACACCGCCTACCTTTCCCATTCCGCGTCGTCCACATGCATTTCATCATATTGCTCGTACGTGGTGTCGCCGCACCAGACATGCAATAGAAATATAGGTTTGGCGTGAAAATCCGGGTGTGTCTTCGGGGAGCGGCGGGAAGCGAAGGACGAGTTTGAAATATATCGAGTTTTCGGAAGGGGGTTTCCACTTGAGACTGTGGGATAGATGAATTGTTAAGAATGAAAGGGGTTTTCGCGCGCGACTGACATGTTATCGTCTGACAGGCGTGTGTGGCGCGTTGACACAGGTATAATGATAATGAGACCATCGCTCCCGTGTTGTAAGTTTGCCATGTCGGCGAACACCTGCGGAATGGAATAAGAGAACTCGACCTTCTTGACCCGTATGCTGCGTTATTTTTGAGCCTAATAGTCAGTCCAAAGGAAGGACAAACCTACTCAGATGGATGGGGAGTTGTGACATGGCTATGATCTTTCTTCATCTTGTCAAACGGCTTGAAGCAGAAGCTCTCTAGCCTCTAGTGGCACGATTTTGTTCAAAAAAAAATCGATTAGAACAACGAACCGCACAGCGCTTGTCCAGCGGCCGAGCCATTATGTTTTGCCCGTCGACAACGAGACAATCAAAGGCCAGAAACCGCAAAGGTTCCTTGGATTCAGATCAGGCTAACAACGGACCCATTCGTACTTGTTTCGTCCGCGGGTCGACATCATAGACGAGTTCTCCATCCACGATAGTGTACAGCAATGACTTCGGAGTAGTCGTTTTCACGGTTAATCTAAGTATCTGCGCCGAGCGCGGAACGCATGCACGTCGATAAGGGGCGCACGAGATACACCTGTCGGAAAAATCCAAATTGCATTACCAGGGCAGGTTCGGCCACATCAGGTTGCTTCAGGCCGTCAGGTTGTTACTGGCCTAATAAGGGTCGAATCATCCCCGGATATTCCCTGATCATACCTGATGGCCTGACATGGCCTGACAGACCTTATAAGACCTGATCAGAGCATTCTGACGCAAAAGTGAAAAACTATTGGCCGCTCCGGTCATACTTACCAATCCCACTGGCAGAGTCCCTATTCTAGTACTGGAAGCCAATCTACTTAACAAACTATACTACGAATGAACTTACTTCGATTAATTGTACTGAAAGTGAATCCTTGCCCTTGAGCTACGCGATGGAAGGTCACCAGTTGAGTCATGCACCTTGTTCGAGCCACCGGTTGGTGCCCAATTTTTTTTGTTTCTGACTGGGTTCACAAGTATCTAAGACCACTATTTCAACATATTTATGCACCATAGACATGCCTACACCCATTTTACTGCTTCCTTGACTTTTCACATCCTTGGGGACGGGGGTTCCTGATAGTGTGGCGGGAAGCAGCCCGGAGGGCTGATTGACATCGGTAATTTACCTCAGCTCCCGGGTGGGACCTATTTTACCTAATTTACCCAGGTAAATTAGGGTCAAGCAGCGGGGTACGGGGCGGAGCCCCGGGGATTTTTTTTTGCTATTTTACCGAGTGAAATAGCCATGAAAAGCTAATTTACCGCACTAATTTACCCCAGATCAACCCTCGTTGCTCACTCATCGTCCTTTGGGGCCATGGTATCCATCGCTGCGTTTAAAAAATTGTTTGCACTTGTGTGGCTCGATGGAATTGCTGTTCAGCTCTCAAATCCAGTGTTCGCCCTAAAGGCCTTTACGTACGGTAGGCGGGATGGTCGAGGTTGATTTTTGGCATTTTGACATTTAGATCCGGTGATCAGCAGTTAAGATTTGTATCTTTGGTACGATCACATGTATGATGTTGAACAAAGTAAAAACTAATACGCGAGTCCGATGTCGAGATCAATCGAAATGAGGGAGCATCCGGCAAAATATGGTCCACCCGTCCGTTAATTCCAACTTCGGGGCCCCAATGTGATCATAAACCGCCCAAGCCTTAACTTGAAACTCGTCCGACACCCAGCGGTAACATTCTTCGCGCGACTTGGGTATGTTCTCCCTGAGAGCCTCCACGAGATCCGTAGCAACTGGTGTCGTAAAATTTGTGAGGCCATATTGCTCTGGAAAGTCATAAATGTAGTAGGGAGAAACACCGGAGGGCAAAAGTTTATTGCGTTGGGTCCAGATTCTATGGTCGTTCCAATAGTCAATGAAATCATCAAGGCTACATTGAATGATCTGCGGCCACAGCCAGTTAAAGAGGTCGCTTTAAAACCTGTCAGAGTGAGAAACACAATTGTAAGCAGACTGAACATACATGTGGAGTTGGAGACTTGGATGAAAGTAATTGTGTGTTTTCCCGAGGAAGATAACTTGTTTGATGTCGAGGCCAACATAGTTCGTGAAGAGATGCCAGGACGACTCAATCATGATATTATCGGTGCTCTTGAGGGCAACAAATGCCGGAGCATCCTCCAGCGAGATATCTGACATGCATTGTTGACTGTCAAATTGTGTGTGAGAGAGGAAGCACAGAATTATTAACTTTGACTCACCGCAATGCAACATGTGCTGCATAGAGTTCTCCTGTTTCTGACCCTCCATCAACTGTGGCCTGAACAAAGACTACGGGATGGCAAAGGCTAAGTCCAGGATCAAACATAAATATGATCACTTACGACCGTGTTCCGAGACCAGGTCCAAATAAAAGTGGCCAACGGTTGAAGAGCACCGAGCACTTGGAACGGCCAAGAACTTGACCATTTTATCGCTTCCATGACACCGGGCACCGTAAACATCAATACCTACAGGCCCCATTCGCAAAGCCTTGAAATTCAGCTTCTCGGCTTGGAGTCAACTGTTCTGGCTGATCTGCAAAGTACGGCCAATTTAATTCTCTTTGGTGCTATGACCCACACCCTCGATGGGTATGTCCTCTCACTCTCCTGCTAGCCATTTTATATTCAAGTTCACTAGGGCTAGCGGCGTAGGGGACCACGGCAAAACTGGCATCACTACCTTCCTCCAGAAACATGTCTGTGTTACTCGTTGCAAGCAGCTCCGTCTCAGTCGTGATGGATTTGCTGAGTTAGAGGGTGTGGATTCTGACTGATTAGTCTACTGTACTGTCCTCCTGGGTTCCAACGTGGATGACGAAAGTTCGAGTAAATAAATCACGTGACCGTGTTGTGCACTGAATTCCCGACCTGATGCTGAATGGAAAAGAACATGGGGTCCCATGGATAAATTCCAATGAATCACAATTCATTTTTGCAAGTTGCAATGGTGCTCCTGTCTGAGAGGTCTGTCAAAAAAAAGTGGTTAACTCTCCATGAACGTGTCTACAAATTGAAGAAGCTGACTTGAAAATGCTCAAGCTTGTATTTTCCGGGGGAGACTTGGACACAGTCCAAAAAAGCGAGATCGTCAATCACATACTCAAATTGATACATTGAAGATTATATCCACGAATTGCCTGGCCGTACTTCGACTGTAAGGAATCTTTTGAACATCGGTGCGGGGATCAAGGCCAACTGATGGTAGTGATTGTTTGATTCATGGGAGTACCCGGGGTGCCAAATCGATTTATCTCTTAGCAGCTCTTAATTAGCAAGAGTTCAAACTCAATATAGGCCAACGATCAAATCAACCATGCGAAATCATAATCTGATATCACCAGATTCAAATGTCAAAATGTTAAAAATCAACCTCGACCATCCCGCCTACCGTACTTTATGGCGCGTCGCAATTTGCCAAAGGCCTTGCAAAGGGCAAAGGCTTTGGCCAAAGGGCACGGCAAAGGCCTTTGATCAAATTCCCACGCGATCCAACACCGGCAATTTTATTCGCGTTAAACACCATTCCTGCCCACGGCACTCTTGATCTGAGTGTATCTCCACACCCCATTATCTGGAATCACATTAACCAGCACATCCTTCATTATTTTCCTCCTCTTTTATGACCTTCATAAACAGTTTGCCTCATATGCTTTTTAATGCCTCCCTTGCAGTAGGTTCCCCAGTGAGGTTTATTTTCTTTGACTGTGAAAATAATCTCTTAGCAGGTTCCAGTCCAAGGGGTGATCACTGTCGCTTCCGCGGAAATCCACTATTGCAGTATGTTCGTGTTTGTATGCAGTATGTTCATATTTGGCATTGGCATTGATGGACCATCAAACACGCTAATTAAGCCTCGCGTTTGCCTCGCGGCTTCGATGAGGGTGTGTAAAACATATCTTGCTACTACCATGACCTCCCAGGAGGATATATATGACTCGTACATTGTCCCCTCTTCAGATGCGGGTGAAGATTATGAACAACTGCCGTCTCAGGCTCAAGAAGCATTCCGCACAGAGCAACGGCGTAAAGCGCGCGCCGAGGCTCAGCGAGAGGAGATGCAGCAAAGTCCACGAAGGACCCCTCGGGAGGAAGCTGTTCATACCAATGAGAGAATAGCCCAGTGAGCTTTTTACAAATGGCTGAATCTGAATTGTTTTGGTGAACTCAGACAGTCCCTATGAACCCCTTGGTGCGTTAGACTCCCAGACCGACTCCCAGACTTGGTTTGATAATCTCCCTGGGCATGAATCCCAGGATGGAGACGGTCTTACCTCCCAACCCATTAAGCTGATACCGAGTACGTCCTAAATTTGGTGCTATATTTTGCAGTTCTTTATCACACTTAGAACATGAACCATCAGAGGATCCACTTCCTTACGATGAAGTGTATGCTCGTTGGCTTAATGCAGAACACAAATTGAAGAATGCAAACAAACAGCTTGAGGAGCAGCACCACAAAATAATTTTAGTGTAACCATGACGGGTTCAGGTTGAATATGTGCCCTTGGAGGCATTTGGGAGGGAAGAAGAGGGGGGAATCACTTCTTTTTGGACGACACCCTTTATCTGAGCTTTCTACATCATAATACGCGACTTCTATTGCGTCCCATGTCTAATTAGAAGGCGCTGGACGCGTTCCGGATAGCCCCCGGACCGTAGCCGGGATCATCAGGGCGCCAGCCAAACACGAACATACTGCAAGGGTCTATTTCCGCGGAAGTGATGCTGATCGCCCCTTGTTCCAGTCTGACATTTGTCGCGCCGGAGGAAGAAAATAAGAAAAGATAAAAATGACAAATCAAAATGATGTGGGTCACACGTGATGGCCAAAGGCTTTGGCAAAGGGCAAAATTTTGAGCGAAATCCCCAAAGGCCTTTGCAATGGCCCCTCAAAGGCCTTTGGCTGACAAAGGCCTTTGCCCTTTGGGCGAACACTGCCCAAATCACTGAATTTGAGGTGAGATTTTGGGTCAGCACCGGGGAGAAGACCGAGATGGACCTTTTTTTCACCTGGCAATACTGGAAAAGAGCACTAAAATCGACGAAACATATGGATTTGGCAGGGTCTATTTGACCCTAATTTACCCAGTCATTTTGACCACTCCCAGACCCTCGGTAAATTAGCAGCTAATTTACCGGGTTAATTTGCACATGTAAATTTCAGAAGCCTATTTCCCGCCACACTAGTTCCTGATCATGCCTGACCCGACCTGACCCGACCTGATATGCCGTTCTGTGCAAACCTGATCAGGTCGAATATGGTGGCCAGGCTCCGTCAGTCCCTGATAAGGTAAATTGGATTTTTCCGACACCGGCAGGCTTGGCGAATTCGGGTCGATGTTGACGAAGAGGAGAACGCGAAGAACGCGAAGACCATCCGATTTTTCGCATAGGGGACGCTTCAGACCCTATACTCCAGTTTTGCGAAATCAGATTTGGCAAAGCTGACGGGTAGACTTTCAGGAAACCTTCGGGACGGTGATGAACAGCGTCGGCGGCCAACGAGCCTCGACGGCCCGGCGATTGTTGTCTATCTGGCATATGCTGGCTACGTGTTCTTTCAGCCAGGCGTCTTGATCTGAACGACACGGATGCCTGGAGGGACATCAGGGACGCGGCCCATGCAGACAGTAAGAGAGCAAGAAAGACATCTTCCAAAATGGCTCGGCTTTGGCTGTTAAAAACAATAGTAGGCAACAGGTGGATGAGTGTACGCCGGTAAAGACGTCACGTTTCAACGCGTACGTCGACACAGGGACGGAGCAACTACTAGTATTGGATGCAAACCGGATGGTGGTTCAAAAGAAGTTACTCAGAACCTATAGCGTGGGAAACAAGTTTCGGAGTTTGCCGATTTCGCGTTTCTTGATTCTGAACCACCATGGCGTTCTTGACTCTTCTCGATAAGTCGTGGGGCTCCCAATTCCAACGGCATTTCCGCGAGTTCAAACGTTCAAGCTCGAGGTCGACCGCATAGATTCAAGAGTTTTTCGTTGAAGTTCGTTGACTTGGACTCGAAGTCTTCCACAAGCCTGATCATGTAGTTGTCTGTCTGGAATATTGTGTTTGCTGTGGATCGCAGGCGACAGTTAAATGACGGGACCACGGCGAATTCAGACTCAGCTGTTAATATGCGTACGTATGGCCAACAGTAGGCCAAAAATTGGACTCTGGCCGGGTTAGACTGCAATATGCCTGGGGGACCCTTCACCTGCTCTGCTCGTCCGGCCTTGTCGTCGTCTGAACATAATTGAAATGGACACAGGCGCCCATCGTCTGTGCGACTCGCTTGGACGACCTACGATCTCGACAGTGCGCCTCGAAGCCTTCACGGCGGCCTGTTGTGTACAACCAATCTTGAAAATTTCTCCAAGATGTGATCATTTCTGTCTCGTTTCCTCTCCCGATACATAAGTATTGGGCATGAGAGAACGTCGAGTCGCGGGCTGCTTGCTCAATTCACCGCACTCACAGCTTAGCTCTGGGAACTGGCCATAGAGCTCTCCACTCACAATTATGTATCGCCGTTTTCCTTCTAGCGCCATTTAAGCTGGTACGATTATTTTGTTTCCCTCCCTTCGTTCCCTTCTAAATACTTGGGCTTCTTTCTAGACGTATAGAAGTCGGAATGGCAAGACTGATGAAGCCCATGTCCCGCTCTACACCGTCCATGTATCTGTATCTGCCGGCAGAACAAGCACGTCCGGGCAGGCAAGATTGATCGATTTCACCAGCGCCTCATCGATCCAAAAGACAGGAATAAACTGCTCATCGTGGCCATCGCGCGGCCTAATACTTGTATTTCTCGTAATGGTGCTGCTACCTTTTCGAGTGCGATTACGCAAATCGAGGGTGAGTACTGCTCGCCGCATGGTCGCTGACTTGGATTATCGTATAGACACCGACCATCTGTGTGGACTGCATTCACTTGACGTTACTACGACGCCATCGGGTGTGGGAGACGCACTGCTTTGAGGTGGTGCCAGACGAAAAGTGGGGCATATAAGGCGTTACAGTATAAAAATGTTATTGTTCAGTCCATGAAATGAATGCAAGACGAGAGTGCACCAGGCACTGTGATCTGACTGTGCCATCATCGGGTCCGTGTAATGTTGTTGGTCACTCAGCTTGTCACGCGAGTCACTCAAGTCCGTCTCAGGACTCTCCCTCTGCCGGTCGCTACTCCCAGCGCCGCCCCCCGCCTAGACTTTAGCGTCTCTTCCAGCTGCTTTCTAGCCTGCTGGCAGGTCTCTTTTGACGACCCACCACGAGCAGAAAATCCCCCAACTCATCAAATCTACTTTTTATCTCTTTGACCATTCGTCCGTCTTTTTTTCCCATTTTTTTTTCTCGTTTCCTGAATGTCTGTGCGCGCAGAATGAGCAAATCCTCGACTGCGACATTACCGAAGATTCCGACCCAGCTTCCGACAAAGTCAGCTTGGGCAAAGGGCCCGCCCCAGACCGCTTCTGCTCCGTCTCCCACCCGGTCCCAGTCTCCCGCTCTCCCAAATGCGCCTCATCTCACCCATTCGCGCCGCCCCAGCGCCCTCGGTCAAGGTGTGCCCATAAAGGACGGCGTGAGCATCCCCCGGAACAATGTTGGCGCAGTAAAACAAGGTACGCGATCCTCCACACTTTTTTCTTGTTTTCCCGCTCATTTGCATCCCCAGGCTCGGCGGTTACGTTCGGCTCTATAGATGACGTCTCCGCCCCCATTTCCTCGTCCCCCGCCGCCGCACCCGCCATCAAGTCAGACACCACCGTAAAGTCTTTTGGCTCTGTCCCGGCAACAATGGGTCATGTAAATGGAAAAGCCTCCATTTCAAAGCCAATAGCCTCGTCGACATCCTCGGCCGCGGCGTCAACCTCGTCCACGCCGCCCCCTTCAACTCCTGCCACCCCCGTAAAACCGCTCAAAATGGACGTACGGATGTTCTTCCAGACCGCCTCCACCCCCGCGCCTCCCTCTCAACCCGAAAACTCCTCCCCATCCCCCCGTCCCTCCAATCTTCCCCAGCAGCAGCCTCAGCAGCAGCAGCAAAATCAGTCGCAACCTCCGTCGCAACCGTCTCAGCTCGGCGCCCATGGGTATACCCCATTTGTACCGCAAGGCGGGATGCGGCCGCCGTCGCAACAAAATTCTGGGACGTCGGGATCGGGAGGTCCTCGGTCTCCCGTCTATCCTCGCCAACAAATGGCCAACGGCAACGGGCCGCGGCCTCCCAACGGCCCTAATGGACCCGGTGGTCCGTCCCAGATGTCGACTGGGCTAAGCAGCCCGCGGCTGTCGCAGCATCCACATCCGGGGCAGCAGGGAATGCCGCCGCCGCAAATGCCGCAGCAAATGCAGCCTCAGATGCCGCAGCAAATGTGGCCAGGTCATTTCTACGTATGTATAGAAAACTACTGTGATCTCATCTTGTTGACTGAGTTTTTCTTTGACGCAGTATCCCGGTCTACCGCCTGAGCAGGCACAGTACATGCCCTACCAAGCCGGATGGTATGGCATGCCCGCCCCCCAGCAGCAACATCCCGGGATGCCTCCACAACATCAGCATCAACCGATGCAGCATCACGTCCCTCCCCCCGTTCAGCAACAACACTCGGGTATCCCCATGTCCCCCCGAAATCATCCGGTTCCTTTACACAGCGGTCCGGGCACTCCAACCCCGGCTCACGCCGTCGCCGCTCCCCACCACGTCCCCCCTCCGCTCTCCCAGCACCATTCATCCTCCAGCAACGTCAGCGTCTCCTCACCGCCTCCCACTCCCTCCTCTGCCCGCCTCAACACTAATGCGAGCGCGTTCGTCCCCGGCGGCACGCCTCGGGCTAAAAAGATCGTGCTCAAGAGTGCGGATGGGACGGAGGTCAAGTTGGAGACCCTGAAGCAGCAGACGCAGAGCCCTACGCCGACAGCACCGTCTACGACGAATGCTGTGACGTCGCCGCCCGCGTCTACGCCTGTTGCTGGTGGGAGCCCCGGCCACAATAACCGCAAGTCGGTGCAGATTCGGATGGAGAGCGAGGAGGCGCGGAAGAAGCGGATTGCTGAGGAAGAGGAGAAGGAGAAGGAGAAAGCCAAGGTCAAGGCGGAGGCGGAGGAGAAGGAGCGCAAGGAGAAGGAGGAGAAGGAGAAGGAGCGATTGCGGAAGGAGGAGGAGGAGAAAGAGAAGGTGCGGCTTGAGGAGGAGCGCAAGCGGAAAGAGGAAGAGGAGAAGGAGAGAGTACGGCTCGAGGAGGTGCGGAAGAAGGAGGAAGCGGAGGCCAAGGCCAAGGCTGAAGCCGAGGAGAAGGAGCGCAAGGAGAGGGAGGAGAAGGAGCGTCTGCAGAAGGAAGAGGAGGAGGAGAAGGAGAGAGTCAGGAAGGCGGAGGAGGAAGCCCGGCTGAAGAAGGAGGAGGAGGAGGCCGCTGCCGCTGCCGCCGCCACTTCTACCATTACGGAGGAACCCACTTCTACGTCGGAGGAAGAAGGCGAGGTGCAGGAGGTCTCCGTCAAGCCCAAGGAGGAAACCGACGAGGACGTCGCTACTCCGGTCAAAGAGAAGCCCCAAGCTCCTCTCCGGATCGACACCGCCTCGTCCGCTCCATTGGAGTTCCCCCGGAAGCGGCCAGGCCGCCTCGACCTTACTAACACCCACACAACCAACATCCCCGCCGCCCTCCCCTCCGCCCTCGCTACCGCCCGTATCATCGATGACCTCAGCCGCGTTCCCTACCCCGAAAACATCCAGAGCCCCAAGGTCGAGCTCAACATCAACGCCAAGGATGGCAAGTTCAGGTACAAACTTGCTCTCGCTTTCGACATTTCGGAGGCTAACTATTTAATTTAGGTATGACCGCGACTTCCTCCTCCAATTCATGTCGATCTGCAAAGAGAAGCCCGACATGCTACCTCCTCTTGACGCCATCGGTATTGGTCCAGTCGACCAGAACTCGATGAGCCGCACGACGTCGCGGGGAGGTACGCACCGACCCGGACGCACTCCTTCCATCTCCAACGCACCTGGAGCTAACAACTCGCCTGGATTCCCTGGATTCAACGCGAAGGCTGCTCCGTTCGGCATGGGCAACTTTGGCACTGGCACTGGCGCCAAGCTCTCGAGCGAGGAGCGGTACAACAACTCCCTCAGAGCGGCCAGTGGCTCTGCGATTCCGCCGTTCGGCCGTCCGGCACCGATGACTCGTACTTCGAGCCAGCCTGGTGTCAGCTCCGGGCTCAGTGGTAGCAAGCGGACGCGGAGTAGGCGGGGCGAGACGCGGGATAAGAACAACTCGACCCAGCCGTCTCACAATGGTAGTGGCTTTGGTGGGAACAACTCGTCGATGGCCCCGGGCTTCGACAACCCATCGCCGTTGCAAGTCACCGCCAATCGTTGGGACAGGAAGACTGTCGGCGCAGTCGACCCCGACTCTCCCGAGATCGTTGACCGGAAGGTCAAGGGTCTCCTCAACAAGCTTACCATGGAGAAGTTCGACTCCATCTCGGACCAAATCATCGAGTGGGCGAACAAGTCGGAGAAGGAGAAGGACGGGCGGACTCTCATCCAGGTTATTCGACTTGTGTTCGAGAAGGCGACGGATGAGGCGACGTGGTCCGAGATGTACGCGCGTCTTTGCCGGAAGATGATGGAGCAGATCAGTCCGAAGGTGCAGGACGACGGGATCAAGAACACGGAGGGGAAGCCGATCGCGGGTGGTCAGCTTTTCCGCAAGTACCTGCTGAATCGGTGTCAGGAGGACTTCGAGCGCGGGTGGGTTGCGAAGGAGGCTACTGCTGCGGCCGCCGCGACGAAGGCTATGGAGGACAAGGCGGCGAAGGCGGCGAACGAGAAGTCCACCGAGGCTGGCGCTTCGGGCGAGCCCAACGACGAGATTGTTCTCTACTCGGACGAGTACTACGCTGCGCAGAAGGCAAAGCGACAGGGTCTCGGTCTGATCAAGTTCATCGGCGAGCTGTTCAAGCTGCAGATGCTGACGGAGCGTATCATGCACGAGTGTGTGAAGAAGCTGCTTGGCAATGTCGAGAACCCGGAGGAGGAGGAAATCGAGAGTTTATGCAAGCTCATTTCGACTGTCGGTCTTTTGCTCGACACGCCCAAGGCGCGCGCGCATATGGATGTCTATTTCTCTCGCATGAAGGAACTCTGCAAGAGCAACAACGTCAGCTCGCGTATGCAATTCATGTTACAGGTGCGCTTTAGTCTTTGGTTTCTTTCCGCCTTGTGCTCATACTTTACTTTCAGGATGTCATCGAGCTTCGTGACCGTAAATGGATCAATAGGACCCTGGTCGCTGCACCGAGTACGATCGCTGCAGTACACGAAGCTGTAAGTTCGATCTCGTACTTTAGACGATAACTAACCCATCATGGTGGATAGGCCGCCAAGGAGAAGGCAGTCGCAGAGAAGGAGTCGTACAACCGCACGATCAGCATGTCGCGCGGCGGCTCTCGACGCGGCGCCGACCGAGGAGAGTTCCAAGGTCCTGGCCCCGACGGATGGAACGTTGCTGGCGGCAATACTCCTCGTCCTCCCCCCAAGGCCGGAGATCTCTCCAACTTTGGCAAAATCGGGAGCAACAGCAAGGGTCTCCCGATGACGTTTGGACCCAGCAGTGTGTTCTCCGGTAAGAAGGATAACAAGCGCGAGTCTCTTTCTCGGGCGAGCTCGAGCTCGAACATGTTCTCGATGCTCAGTCAGACTGGTGAACCCTCTGCTGACGCCGCCAAGGGTAAGAGTGAAAATCATTCTCGATCCGGAGTAGAGAAATTGACGTTTTATTCAGCTGCTGCTCCTGAACCCGCACAGCGGAGACGGCTTATTCTCCAGCCTCGTTCGAAGCCGGCTGCCGACGAGCAAGGCTCGGCCACCGCCGAAGCCACCCCAGCGGGCTCCGCCGACAACAGCGAGGAGGAGGAGGAGGAGGCGCCTTTGATGTCCGTGGAAGACGCCGACAAGAAGATCGCCGAAGACTCGAAAGAGTTTTTCGCCGTTCGGAATTTGGACGAAGCCGAGGTCTACTTCACCGCCCTGCCTGCCGCGCATCACCCTCGCCTCATCGAGAAACTGGTTGGACAGGCGGTCGAGAGCAAGGAAATCAATGCGCAATTGGTTGCTGACTTGATCGCTCGGGCTGTGTCGAAGGAACTTTGCACCATTGACGCGCTCGAGGAGGGCTTCAGCCCCCTTGTCGAGATATTGGAGGACCTTGCGATCGATGCGCCCAAGGCCCCGAACAGCATGGCGTTGATGATGAAGTCGGCTTCCTTCGACAGCGAGCGGACTGCACGCATTGCGGTTAAGTCCGGGGAGCCTGACACGCTTCTTGCGCTCCTCTCATAGACGTCTTTGATTGGTTATACTTACATTCTGCTTGATTGCATCTAGTTTTTCATTCTTCTTTTTATTATTTTCCGTAGGTACACATATTTCGATTCTGTTGCCACACTGTTCCTTTCCTCGCATTTCTCATGTTATCTCGCTCTGTTCTGCACAGATTAGCATACACACATGTACATAACCTAGCTTGAGCAGAACCAAGCTTGCTTTCCGGAATTTGTGCCGCTTTGTGGAGCACTCTCGTATAGCCACCCGCCAAGAACTTTTGCTTGTGAAGTTGTGATCGACGGTGTGATCGACAAGGTGTCTTTTAGCGTTTCGCGGCGAATGGCGACGGTCTGGAAGGCCATTCGGAAGCAGCTAAACTTTTACAGAATCCACATCCTATTCTTGTAAGTTTACTCGTTTGAGTTGAACCTCCATCTGACTCTACCAGCACCTTCACTCCCCTGATATTCTCCGGCATATTTTACGCCAGTAATGGAGAGTTTCCCGTCTCCTACATCGATGCGCTCTACAACTGCGTCAGTGCGATGACCGTCTGCGGCCTGGCCACCGTGGATCTCAGTTCCTTGACCGTGTGGCAGCAGATAATATTATTTATGCAAATGTGCTTGGGGTCGCCGGTACGTCCGGAAACTCTTTAATGTCGCCTCCTCACGCCCCCCAAGGTGGTGGTATCATGGGTCATGGTCTACCTGCGCAAGTACGCGCTGCGCTAGTCCCGCCGTCCTGGGCGCTAACCACCTACGTCATAGGTACTATTTCGCGAAGAAATTCGAACATATCATCGAGGCGGCAAAGTCCAAGGCCATAGCAATAGGCGATGCTGAGAAGAAAACGCCACCATGGACCCGTCGCTTCAGCAGTCTGCTGTCTCGAGACGCGACGGTGCTCTCGGCGGTTGAAGAGACGAGCAGGGAGGCCAGTTTGAACGACGAGAAACCCAAGAAGAAAAGCTTCATGCGCAAACTCAGGCCGGACATGATACGCCGCATGGACGGTCCACCCCAGCTCGTCAATCCGAGTGGATGGATTAGCGAGGGGGCTCATCCACCTTTACCGCGCAGTCCGGTTGAACCAGAAGAAAGCAATTCGGTCGAGGTGGAGAGACCGCGACTCACGTTTACGGACGTTTTAGTATCGAGCCCGAAACCCATCGCGGAAGAACCGCTGCCCTCGCCCGCCTCCCCGTCCCCCTCTCGTCTTCGTGCGCCGAAAGGGTTGGTGGATTTAAAATTTCATTGCATCCACTAACATATATAGCAAACAGACGTCGATTATCCGACCCCGGACGCGCATCCCCCCTTCCGCCGTCGCCCGTAACCCGTTCGTGCATCTCGGGTCGTTTTTCTATCCTGTTTGAACCACTTCCCCAGCTTCCTTCCCGAGATCCGACACAATAGCAATAGGGGCGGTATTCCCGCGCGCACAAACAGTAGAGTTTGCGCCCGACGCTTTCCAACGTCGTCCTCGGCCCGAACCGCAGCAAATTCCACAGTACGAAGGGTCGATGCACTCTCAAGATCGAAGATCAACGCGGCGAGGGTCCTTTGCAGCACACGAGACGCTCACCCAGCACCACACGTATCCCGATCGCCGCCACGCCAAACACAGCGGTTTCGGTGGCTTCCCAATGCCACATGAGATTGCCAGGACTCTCTTCGCGCGCTTCTTTCCCAAGCTGCAGCGGAAATTGACCCGCACGATGACGCTGCCGAGGACCACCACGCTGGTGTCTCATCGCGGGGAAGGCGTGGTCGGAGCGAAGCCCGCGCCGTACATCTCCTTCGACGCGATAGTGGGCCGGAATTCTGCATTTCACCAATTGACGAGGGAACAGCAGGATGAGCTGGGTGGTGTCGAGTATCGCGCGCTCAAAGCTTTGCTCTGGATCGTAGCAGGAGTGAATTTCTTTCCCACTTCACTTTTAACAGCTAACTAAGAAGTGCAGTATCACATAGGCGTTCAACTAATCGCCTTCACTGTGATCGCGCCATATATCTCAACCTCACGATGGAGGAGTAATTTTCTCCCGGTGCGTATGTAGGGTTGTCTACTTTTTTCTCCGTTAATACGTTAGCACAGCCAATGCAGCACAAGAAGATTTCAACGACATGGTGGGTAGAACATTCGATTCTGGAAATCAGACAACTCAGGGCGCTTCAGGTTTTCTTTATACCAAGTCGTGTCGGCCTATACGAACACAGGGACTTCCCTTGTCGACCAATCCATGGTATCTCCACGCCCCGATTGACTGCCTACCCCCTAACGCGACTTCAGGTGCCGTTCCAGAAGGCATATCCCGTGATTATCTTTATGGCAATCCTGATTTTGGCCGGCAACACCGCTTTCGTAAGTGAGATGGTGTTTTTTTTTTCGCTGTCCGCTCAAGCAATTCGCAGCCCATCTTGTAAGACTGGTTTCGAGGACCTTCGCGTATAACTAACTATATATTGTACCATAGCCTGAGATTTACCATGTGGGCGGGTTTCTTCTTATATCTAGCACGCCGACTAACTGAGCGCGTCTAGATGGGTGCTATCGTGCATCGTGCCCAAAGGCTCTCGGTCGAGCGAGACCCTTCATTTTCTCCTCGACCATCCCCGCAGGTGTTTCATCTACCTCTTCCCGTCCCACCAGACTTGGTTCCTCCTCACCGTGGTGTTGACTCTCAAGTACGTTTTCATCTGTAAAATATATATACACATAAAGCTGACTGTCCCTCACTTCCAGTTTGACGGATTGGTTCTGTTTTATGGTTCTGGACATCGGGAATCCGGCGATTGACAGTATTCCGCTGCACGTCCGATTCATCATTGGATTATTGCAGGCCATCGCCGTTCGAGCGGCGGGTTTCGGGACGGTCGCGTTGTCTGCTCTTGCGCCTGCTGTCAAGTATATCCTTCGGTGTTGGATTGGATGTACAATTAACGAACTGCTTTAGGGTTCTGTATCTGATCATGATGTACATCAGCGTCTGTGCGTACCCTCTATTTTCTTTGCCTCTAAAACTGGCTAACATACTTCAATTTTTTTAGATCCCATCGCCATGAGGTACCATTACTAGCCGTCCGTTATTCTCGGGCTGATCATCGACCCAGTGTTCGGTCTACGAACGTCTACGAAGAGCAATCACTCGGTGTCTTCCGCCAGGATGATGACTCCGACGATGAAGACAACTTCCAACCGACCGGCGAGAGCAGGATGATGGTATGGAGTAGTTATCTTGCCATGCACGCCCGAAAACAGCTCGCGTTCGGTGAGGTTTTGCTCAAGTTTGATCTTCTGTTGGTCTTGACGAGGTTTAGACATGTGGTGGTTGGGACTTGCCGTCTTCCTCGTCTGTATCATTGAGGTGTGTTGCGTAAGCGATACTGATTTGTCCACGGACTGATTGATTTCCAGCGGCATAACATCGACTCGGTGGAAAACCTAAGCTGGTTTAATATATTCTCCGTCGGTGAGTGCACATGAGCGAGTCCCGTATCTTTGATTGGAGGTATCTTCTAGTATTCGAGCTGGTTTCAGCCTATGGTACGGTCGGACTGAGCTTGGGCATCCCCACTGTACGTCGTCCATCGCAGACGTCCAAATCAAACCCGTTGACTTCGCACCGTCGCAGGAAAATTACTCCTTTTCCGGGGCCTTCACACCGCTGTCGAAGCTAATCGTGTGCCTAGTCATGATTCGAGGTCGTCACCGTGGATTACCGGTCGCTATCGACCGAGCCGTGATGCTGCCCATGGAATTTGCTGCTCGCAGTCAGGACGCCGAACAACCGAATTTCGGGGAGGGAGGCGAGGTCAAGGTGTCGAGCGGGCATGAAAAGGCATCCGACGCCACAGAGTCCCGGTTAAGGAGGACCGCTCGGCGACAGAGCACGGAGGAGATAACCTTTAAGGAGCGGAGGAAAAGTGCTGCCAGGCTGGATCAGGAAACGCCCTTTGGATATTAAACTTGCTCCACCCTGTGCTTATACGTATACCTCAAGATTAAATACTTAATGTAGTTAATATGTACCAGGGATGTCAGTAGACACACGACGTGGAAAGTGTTGTACGAGTAGTTTGGCCAAGGTGGAAGCTTGTTACGGGATCACTAGTCACTATCAATCGCGCCCAACTTTGACACAAAATGTCGACTATTTTGGTCTATCGCGTCGACGCGTTCATTCACGCCCGTTCGCGTTAAACGAGCCTCCCAAGCCACTTAAACCAGCATAAACCGCAGGAGGCGAGGAGCGCCGAAAAATGATGGAATCCCGCTAATACCCGACATCATTTGCGATGCCCCACAACGATCAGCTTGGCAAAGTTCACGCCCAACTCGGAGGAAAAACTGCATGCAACCATCGCCGTCCACAGCTCTCAAATGAACGGTCTTACCACCCAGGCTGGCCTCAAGATTGGACCCATTGTACTCGAGACTCTCGTCAAGCATTATTTTGGAGATATCCTCAAGCTCAAGGCGCACAACACGCAACTCAGGCGCGAGGAATTGTTGTACGATGAAGCTTTTAATATCGTCAAGGTGTGTCTTTTCGCGGTAATGCTTTACTCGTAAATGCCCTGACGCTTTGGGAAGGCTTTCCTCCACGCCGCGAGCTAGTAAGGAATCCGAAATGCCTCTTCTATTCAATGCTTAATTTAGCTACCATCGCAGTCATACTGTCGAAGAAGTCCAAGGTATGCATACTTTTCTTCTGCCATTTCATCTTTCTTGGCCATTGAACGTGAACTAGCCTTTGCCAACACGCGCACTCCGTCACCGCCTTGGGTTCATGTCGTCCGACTCGTAGTGCCCATGTCCTGCTGCGACGAGGCAGCCCAATACCTCATCACGGCCTTGGGAGGGGAAGACGCCGCTCGGAAGATGGTCGGTGGTTGCAAGTGGTGGCAGGTCAGAGGCGTTCCTGGGTAAGTTGCTCGGATTAAGCACACGACCGAATCGTTTGAACTTTCGTCCTAGTGTCGATGCGCAGTGGATTACCGCCAGAAAAGACTGGCAGGAAGCCAAGAAGCGCTACAAGATGCACCAGAAATCCAAGACCCCCGGGGAAGCCCCAGTAGATCCGGAGGCCGACTCGGCGCCATACGAAGAGTACATGGACGAGTTGCGATGTATCCTCTACTCCCATGGAGGTGAGAATAATTTGGCTGCTTGGATTTTTGTCTTAACACGATTCCACAGGCGGGTATTACTTCGGAAGCGTTGACCAAGAGCGGTATAGTATTCAACGGCACGCTAGAAAAATAAATGGTCGCGTCTTTGCCATAAATTACCGGTTGGCTCCGCAATACCCGTTCCCTTGCGCCTTGCAGGACCTCGTCGCCGCGTGTGCGTTTTCCCCTTGCGATCTTATTTGGTCGACCTAATTGTATCTCAGATTTGTATTTGATACGACCACCGCCTGGCGCTTCCCATCGACCTGTTAATCCTGCCCATATTGTGGTTGCGGGTGATTCTGCGGGTGGGGGGCTGACGCTGGCCCTGTTACAGGTTCTTCGCGACACCGGGCTTCCTCTTCCCGCCGGCGGAGTGCTTATATCGCCGTGGTGCGATCTAACGCACTCGTTCCCGAGCATCCATACCAACACCGCAACGGTAAGAGGACGAGGTTTCGTTCCCACTTGTGTCTCATTTTCTCGGTTGCAGGACGTCATCCCTGAATACGGGCTCTCGTTTCAAAAGCCTAGCTCGTTGTGGCCCCCACCGTCGGATGATATGAGTCGGAAAGTACATGCGTCCTTGCGCACCTGGATCCGCAATACGTTCAAAGACCATTCCCGGCCCCCGACCCCGCCGCCTGGTCCTGCCCTCGCGTCGGCGTCTTCAATTACCCTTGCAGTACCCGATGCACCCGTCTCAAAAGTACCCGAGACACCCGCCTTGGAAGTCCCCGAAACATCGGGCTCATCAACCTCTGCAGAGCTTGATGTCGGCGCCACTACCCCCGTTCCGCACGACACCGAGATCATCACACTCACAGCGAAGTCAGGTGAAGAGTTGCGAATCGATAAACAGATCCACCTCTACACTAAGAACTCGCTCCTCGTGCATCCACTCATTTCCGGCGCGGGGAGCTACCTAGGCGGCCTCCCCCCGCTTCTCATCATCGCAAGTGACAAGGAAGTGTTGCGCGATGAAATTATTTATACGTGCGTTTATTTATTTTTCCCCTGGGCTACTAAATTGATCGAGTCGGAAATTCAGGGCGCACAAGGCGGCGAATCCCGAGAAGTTTCCGCTTAAAGACGACATACGTGCCATGTATCCGCCGCTCGACGGAATCGAGAAGAAGTATCGACCAACGAAGGTGCATTTGCAGGTTTACGATGGTAGGCTGCCTGATCTCGTCATTCAAACGGCCTATGTGACACCAATGTAGACACTGCACACGTCCTCCCGGTTCTCTTTTCTTTTACGACGCCCGGCAAATTTTGCTATCGCGCCATTGCCACTTTCTGCAGGGAAGTAACAGGCATGAAACAATTACCGCCGCGGCAGGGCAGCACTCCTATTCCTACGCCTACACCCAGGCGAGAGAAGTTTGACCTCAGCAATCTCCCACCTCTCCCTCCGTCGCCCTTCCCCTCCTCTGCAGCTACCTTTCAAACAGACTCGACGAGTGACACACTCCCGCCCCTAAACGGCGGCACGTTGCAGGTCCCCAAGGCCAACGGTCTCCGCCGCGCCAGCTCCGTCCTCAGTCCAAAACGACTGTCCGTGTTCCGGTCAACGACTCTCCCTCCCATCAATCCGGGCGCGTCGACTTCGAGCTCCGACCTCAGCGGCCTCCCTACGGTGACACCGGGCACACCAGATCGTCATGGATCGTACTTCTCGTACTTTGGAGCATCCCGCACAAGTGCTACTCCAGGGTCAATACCCTCCGGTAACGATGCCACGACTTCAAGCGATGTCGGCGGGCCCCGGTTTCCGCATAGCGGCCTGCCGACCCCGGCAGCGATGGACGGCGAGCGTACAGCGGGAGAACCTGCGGTGTATGCCGGGGCGGAGTGGACGGACGGAGATGCGATGGTTCGTGAACGTGTCTCGACGCGCGGGGTGGTGCGTCCTCTTGAACCCGAGGCGGAGCTCCTTGCGTTCAGCGTCCCGTCGGAGACTATCTGCGTCGTTTCTGAGCTCGCAGTGCGGCGCTTCATCGAGGGAACTGAGCGGTGGGACCGCAAGTTTGCCGGCGCGTACAAGACCGTGGAGAAGCACCGCCAGCGGAACCTTGAGCGCGCGAAGAAGGACACGGTGCGGAATATGAACGTGCTGCAGAATTTTATTGGTCGGGAGGCCGATGCGAAGGCCAAGAAGGAGGAGAAGAAGACGGAGACGGTTATGGGGATTAAGGACGGCCTTTTGGCGTCGTCGGGGAGCTGGAGCTGGGCGTGGGCGCTGGATGCGAACGAGAACCCGCCACCGAGCAGCATTGTTTCGCGGAGGGACACGCAGGAGGCGCTTCGACTCGCGCGGATCGCGGACCAGCCGATGTTGCAGTCGGAGGAGCATTCGATGACTGGGAATAACTTGTGGTCGGTCATGGTCAACTTCCTGACTATGATACCGGACAAGGATAGATCCAAGTCGGAGGATAGCGCCCTCGATGTGGGCGAAAAGGAGAAGCCCCTTCGCAAGAGGAAGTCCACACTTTCGAGAATGTTTACATCAAGAGGGGAGAAGGAGAAAGAAAAGCAGAAGGAGACTGTCTAAATTATTGATTGAGCAGTTATGCTCGGGTAATTTATTCGATTAACTGTAGCTATATATATATACCTTGTAGTCGTTAATTTTGAGGATATTATTTTGCAGAGGCTATCAAACACTCGCAAGATTCGTGAACGGGGTCGTCAACACTACTGGTTTATCTGCATGTCTTGCAGAACCTACCGTGCTGATACTAAATGTCGCAGCGTAATCGCGTTTTCGGCGCGTTGGGGTTTTGCGGGAGGATTTGAGGTGATCATAGCGGCACAAACAACTCTAAGAAGAAAGGAAAATTGGAGCACTGGCCCAAAACAATCAGTAGTCAAAGCGTTTGATCTCGTTCCCACTCAGCACCAGCAGAGTGCTTACATGTTAGTTACAAGCGTATCGAACTAGATGACAAGAGGAAGTGTGATGTTGCAGTATAAGTCCAGTACGGAATGGACGACGGAAGATTAGAGATCGTTCTTCAATTCGTTCCACGGGGGGAGGCCAAAAAAAGAGGGCAGTTCATCCCACGCCTTCTCCCTTCCCTCCTTTATTGCGTCCCGCGTACGCTTTTCGCATGACGCATACTCAAAGCCAGAGAACAATGCCGTCGGGAGCGGGAACCACAAGAAGTAAAGGTCGAGCTCTTCCGAAAGTGTCTTCTTAGCATACTCCGCACGTAATTGCATTCCTCGGGAGAGTCGCAATCATCCTCCAATTTCCAAGTATTCACCCATGCGAGACTATAGCCGGGTCGGAATTGCGTCCCGAGAAGTTTCTGGTAGCTCAGGACACATTGACGTTGGTCAGCTTGAGCGAGAGAAGACACGGTTCCATCTCCTCGGGGAATGCCGTCGAACAGCAAGGCCTGCCAAAGAAAATTTTAAATCTATTCAAACGGAGCAGATGACGACGGAAGCTCACTTGGGGTAGCGTAAGGGCACGATAATAAGCACACGGAAGAGCAGTCAATATGTCGTGTTCTCGCGCCAGAGTTAGTATGTCCAGAATTATGCCTGGAAAGGGAACAATCCGCGTCGGCAAATACTGCTGTTTGTTTTTGGTCATTCGAGCCTCATACTCTGATAGAGTCATAGGATTTTTTTTTTTTTTTTTTTTTTTTTTTGAGGAAGCGTTGGATAGTGGGAAAGAGAGTGAGTTTGGGTCGCGTTGCCCTCCCTTCACCCCTCCACTCAGGCAGGCCGCAGGCACCCGCTTGAGCTTCTGGGCCGGCATAGCCGGTCACCTCCCACCCGCTTATGTTTGAGGTCTCGGACTTGGAACCAGACCAGACGTAGTGTACACCCTCTCGAGGAAATGCGTCTTCCGCATTCGTGCCTATAGCACGTTATGTGGGACTTCGGCATTTCCGTCGGCTCAAGCTTCCCGGCGACCCGAAGTCAGTCGCCGTTCCGCTATCACTGCCAACTTTCATCCGACACCCACTAAAACCCCGACTGTTTTCGGCCAGTCCTTGGCCAACGTGCGTTCGTTCTTCAGTGTGTTTTTCCAAGTTTTCTTAACAAGCGACATCTTGAGTGCCTTCTTCTCAAATTTGAACCCATTTGTCATCGCGCAGTCCATAGCTAGCCTATTGTTTACTATCTTGAGCCACCGGTTACGAATCTCCGGTAATGAAGCGGGTCCTTTCCTCTGAATAACGCGTTCGTTCCGTAGGCGCCAAATTAGGTGGGCCGATTCCGTGATAAGTATCTTGTACAGGCGTGTCGTCCCGGGGTCGCCGAGCTCTGTAGCTCCTCCCGCCATGATTTGGGCCACGGTAGGTCGCATGTCTTTTCCTGTTTTCAAGCGCCACATCTCACTCGCGATGTCCCAGACCTCCTCCTGGCCTGGTATGGTGCATACTGTCAGAATGTGTTCCATCGACTCGTGCACGCCGCATTGCGTGCATTTCCCTCGTTGTGAGTGATTCGGTATTCCGTCCCAGTACGCGCCAACCTTATATCCGTCATGTATCAGCATCCACAAGAAGAACCTTATGCTTCTTGAAATGTCCTTGTGTCGCGTTGACATCCATATTTTGCGGGGTTCCGGGGTTATGCGATCTGCGCCGGTGGCTGCTTCCCGGGCGTTCCCCAGGTTTATAGTTGTGGCCCGTCGCGCCATTAGTATTTGGTACGCCGGCTTCTCCATCTTAATTTTACGTATAATCCTGTATGCTTTGGCCTGGGTCATCGCCTGCAACTTTGCCCCCGGAAGCAGTACAGATTCACTGACTTCTGTATTCATGTTGTAGTTATCAGGCTTCCGGCTCCCTTCTGCGGCTAGCCTGTCCGCTGCCTCGTTGCCCGCAACTCCTGAGTGCCCTTTCACCCAGGTAAACGTCGTCGGCGCTTTCCGCGTACGTATTATTGCGGCCGTCAGCTCAAATAATTTACCATTCTTAACAGTGTGGAATCCCTCGTCCTGCCACCTATGCAGGTTTTTTGTTAGGCCATCTATTGCATATTTGGAGTCACTGAATATCCGTAGTGGAGCATTAGTGGGGACCGCTTCCACTGCCTCCTTTATGGCCAGCAGCTCCCCCACCTGGTTCGATGGGCCCAGCTCTTCTGGCACTCGGATGGCCATATTTCTCGGGTCGTTCTCGCCAAAGAAGACCCCAGCGCCAGCGGCTACGTCCGCGGAGCCATTATTCAGTGCCGACCCGTCCGTGTACACTTCGATGGCCGGCCCTTGTTGCACTGCAAATCTCGCGTCGGGTGCTGTATCCGTTGGGTTCGTGTACCCCTCCGTGAATATCCGGAAAGTGTCTGCAATGGTTCCTGTGGTCGTTATGCGTGAGTCAAATTGTCGAGTGTGCTCTTCATCAAGCGCCGGGATCTGATTGCTTTCATAGTCTTCGGGCTGTGGCACCCTCGGGTCCCATTTTCCCTCAAGTGAGTTTAATAGCTCTTGTGCCTTCCTGAAGCATAAATTGGGATGCTCGCACTTCGTTATAGCCTTCGTCAGCATGCACGCGTTGCAGTCGCAGTCCGCTCGGTTTATGTGCCGGTATGTCCCTGCTTTGCGGGAAAGCTCTCTAGTGTCTCTGACGGTTTTAATTCGATGTTTCTCCTTTAGGCATTTGACAACGTGTACGTTCGCGTTAAAAAGGTTTCTGTCCCCGTCCGAGAACGTATGGTACCAAATCACCATGTCGTCCTGGATTTCTCGGGACACCGCCATCGCCTGCATCGAGACGTTATACTTGCGTCCCACCGCCATCATCTCCGAGAGATCTTTGCTCTTCAGCTCTTCGGCCGATTGATACGGCGACCACGATTGAAGGTAAGAGTTCAGTCTCATTGCTTCGTCAACGTTTAGATTCGCTCTGACTGTCCCCTTCGCCAGTATCTCGTCTGCTACGAAACACCAGAGCGGTCTTTGGGGGCCGAAGCTGAGGTAAGTTTTTAACCACGTTATAGCAATCGCCTCGTTACGCGCGATAATGTCCAGGAGGTTCTTTCCCCCCATTTCGGCCGGCGCGTACACCGTTTCCTTGTTTACTGCAACACCCCTCTTTTCCGCCCAGAGGAAACTTCGCACCCTTTTCTCAAGTCTAGCTTCAACGTCGGCTGGCATCCCTTGGACTGTCGCCAAGTATTGGGTCATTCCACCGACCACCATCATGACGATGAGGCGGCGGCCTTCCATTGAAGGGTGGCCTAGTTCCCACTGGTCCAGTGCGGCGTCTATTTTCTCTAATGTGCGTGACCACGTCTCGATCTGTTCGACGCCGTTACCAACCCATGCACCTAGTGTTCGGATCGGTTCGCCTTCCATTGCAATCTTGATGTGCGCTGGGATCGCGGTTCCCCCTATTCCATTCACGAATCTTGTCGCGCGTACGCGATCCCTGTGGTCAATTCGGCCGATGGGGATCATCTCGGTCTTCCCAATATTGAATTTTGCGCCCGCAGCGATGCACCATTCATTCAACACATCCATCAAGGTACCAAAGTCGTCTGACGCATCCAGATATACGAGCGTGTCATCGGCAAATAAGGTGGTTATCAATTTCTCTCTCCTTCCTTTTATCCTGAAACCTTTTAGAGTTGATTTGCGCAAGGATTCGGCCAAGGGCTCGATAGCGAGGTCGAATAGCAGACATGATAAGGGGTCTCCTTGTCTGACTCCTCTTGTTACCCGGAACGGACGTGAGCTCATCTCTCCGTTGATTATCACATATGTATCGGCGTCGCTGTACAATGCTTTAATTGTGTTAATAAATGAGTCGTAGGATTTTTGAATGTGAGGCGCTCCATTGCGGAATCTAACAACTTCCTGAATTCGTATTTGCGTCCCAATCTGATTAAAGACGCGATGTAGGGTAGAGGGATCGCCGTCTGAGCCAGAAATGTCCTACAAGTAAACTTTAACATACGTCGGCGACCACCGAGCGAAGAATTGGACGCACGGGTCATAAATCGCGGTTAGTAGATGCTTCACGTCGAAGACATCGTCCTGCATTTCAACGACTTGGCAGCATTCCACGGTAGGTTGGTCGGGTGGCTGGGGTAGACCCTGCATTTCGCGGAAGAACGTCGATTGCGACGCGAGAACGCCGAAGTGGACACGAAATTGCGTGTCTCGAGCCTGCAGAACGACGCTGCCATCCTGATACCAGATTTCGGAGCGCGTTATGGGCGCGTCTTCAGTCCGTCGACGTTTTGCGGACGAGGACATGACGGTAGGAAGGAGAAGGGAGGAGAGGGATGCCGGCATGACCGCGAGAAGCACGACGGCATGATGCCCGACCAAGTTTTTTGTGCCCTATACGGGTAACGGCAGTATCGGTTACGTCTTACGATTCAAGCTCCGCTGTGCGGCATTGAGCTTGCCGCTCAGAGTTCCAAACGACCCGAAGCTTTGAGAAAGCCAAGTCGACCGAGCCGCAGAGAAAAGAGGAAAAAACTGTTACCAATAAATACCCGTGTACGGTCGGCACGCAGAATCGCCATTTGAGACTCAAGTGCAGCTAACCGGTTCTCGATTTTGCAGAGGTGTGAGCGGATCTCGGAGGCTGTTGATTTGTGCTGCGAACACGGGCGACCGAGCTGATCATTCTCGGTGGACATGGTTGAGCTGTGGTTGAAAAAGGATTCGGCGACTCTTTGATCCGTCGACACAGCCACACTGCCCTTCCTTCTTGCCACAGCTCCACAACTCTTGCCTAGCCGTGCCTCCCTGCCACAGTTGTCTGGGTGTCATGTATCTGGGCTGCACAGACAGCGTACAGATATATAGCTCTCGGTTTCTCTCCCCGATCCTCCTGGAAATCTCTGCGTCATTACTGTCAATTCTATCGTGACCTACCTTTAAACGTGGATTTTCTTTGGCGTAAGGCGACCATCTTCCTCACCTGTGCTTCTCTCTTAGTCCTTGTTGAACTCCACTTTCTATGGCCGTTACTTGAGCAACGAGACTCTTCGGAGTTTGCGTATCGTACAATATTTCGGCTCGTATATGCCTCCTCTGGTGGCTTCCTCACAACCTGCGATATACGAACCGGAACTCCCCGATGTTCGATAAACAACACTATTCCTTTACATTCTCAAATGCGCCGAAATACTGGTTCATTCTTCGTCTGCGTTGCTTCATGGTTGATTCTATTTCGGTCAATCAAACCTCCAACGGGATCTTAGATATTTCCTTCACAATATGATTATCTGGCTCCTTGGCTCCGGAACGCACGTATAAATAAAAATTCTTTTCTCGCCGAGAATTACATCTGTCCCGTCTGGATTCCCTCCACAACTTGCGCTCGGCAGGCTAGCAAATACAGATTTCAATCCTGGATCTGGAGGAACCGCTGCACCTGCATTCCTATAAACTCGTTGTCATCTTTGGTCCCACCTCCACCACCCGCACCATGGCCCCAAATACTCTCGATGACTTTCAGTTCACCGTTCTTCAAATGCTTGACCTCCTCTTCGCTATCTTCCGGCGGAAAGTAAAAATCGGTGCGACTGGGCATCACAAGCACCTGGGCCTTAATCCGGCCCAAAGCTTTCGCCAGATCGCCCTTGTCCTCCTCCGGCCCGAACTTGGAGATATCACCCCTTTGCCAAGTTTTCATGATGCACAATAGATCGTGTGCATCCCATTTCCCTTGCCCCCCCTCCCAAACCTCCTGTAAATACGCTTCCAGGTCCGGGAAGCCGAGCGTTTCCCAGCAGCGTTGGCGGAACCATGCCTGCGACAGCGCCCACGTCGCATAAACGCGGGAAAAGGCCCGGGTACCTCTCGTAGCCGGTTTCTCGTAGTTGCCGTCGTGAAAGTCCACGCTGTGCACCAACGCGGCTTTCGGGCCCTCGAGGAAGGACCGGTTGTGCCAACTTGTGCGCGCGCTCCCAGCGAGGACGACAATGTGCGACACGAAGTCGGGGTACAGCGTCGCCATGTGGTATGCTTGCTGCCCGCCCATGCTAAACCCGATATATGCCGCCAGCTTAGTGATGCCCAATGCCTCGCAAAGGGCGTGCTGCAAGCGTAGATTATCCTCGTAGGTTACCTCCGGAAACTTGGCACCACGGAGGGCTGCGGGGGCGTTGGACGGAGACGAAGACTCGCTGCCCCCGAGGAGACCGCAGACGACGACGAAATGCTTGTGGAGGACGGGTGGGGTTCCGTCGTCGTCGGAGGGGATGTAGAGGAAGGTGAGCGTGTTGTCCAGCTTTCCGGAATAACACGTTGGAATAAAAACGGCGGGGTTTTTAGGGTCGCCGTAAGTGCGATACGCCAGCGTCATGGAGGAGTTTTCAGAGGGCTCTGGCGCGTCGGTGTTGGCATGCACATCGTTTGTGAAATACTTTGTTTGTCCGGTCATGGTGGCGAGTAGGGTGGACCGGTGGAGCTCTGCTTGCCTTGAAGTAAAATCATCGGTCGCGTGACTTGTGCCTGAGAGTGCATAATTTGGGAGAGAACAGGGTGGGAGGAGGAAGCGCGGAGTGCATTGGGAACCCGAAACTCCGCGACTCCGTCGGCAGGTGCGGCACCCAAATCGAACTTTGATTGCACTGATTGACAGCTGCGCCATTGCAATAAGCTTAAGGGTGCTCAATATTCAATTCTAGTTTGCTGGCAACTGGGTGACTTCCCGTAAGGGTTTTTAATTCGAATCGAGTTTCTGAAGGGTTTCCGCCGAGATGCCGACGAGCGATCGGGACCCCATCGTCCTCAGATCTCGCGTAGACCCTGTTCTAAACAGCAATCAATGCAGGATTTAGAAGGGGGGTAGGTACCCCCCTTCTAAACTTAAGTTTCGATGAATAAGATGGATTAGGAAGGTACAATGATGGCCGTCGTGGCTGTGGCCCCGGCATTCGTCCTCCTTTCTCTCCGCCTACGTCTTCGCTGTTCACTTGCGTCCTCAAAACCCTGGCTGCCCGTCCCTAATCTCTCCAACCCTTTCTGCAAGGGTCTAAAGTCAAGCCCACGAGGAGGATTCGGGCCTAGTTTGCGCAGGATTTGCAGTCGTGGCGCGTCGCGCTCTGCAAGCCGCTGCAGCGGCAGCCCAATCATCATCATCTTCCTCCTCCTCAAGGTCCTGGGCCATTTGGTGAAGAAAATACTTGTCGATGTCCATCCAGGCGAGCGGGGTGTTATATCCGAGCTACGGATAAGAGGGCCGACCGACCAGTCGGACGGAGTCCCGAGATATCGGAGTGCCGGAATCGGAGCGGAGCGACGGAGTCAGGGGGAACTGGTGACCGGAGGATCGGATGACGCTACACCACTAGGGAGCAGGGTGAATGTTACTACCCTTGGTCTCGGAGTACGGGATAGACGAGACGGAGCTCCGGGTGGAGTTCCGGAGCGATAACTCAGATTACTTGCAGGGAGTGCGAAGCAACGTTAATAATAAATCTGAAGTACAGTGTTGTAGTCTAAGTGATTAAATACTAAAGGGTCTTATTGTAATACGGAAAGGAGATATGTAAGGTTCCATGTGGAAGTAACAATAAGGTTATATCCGAAAGGGGTGGAAGAAGTCAGGTGACTTGGAAGAAGTAGTTTGGACAATAAGTAAGAAGTCCTGAACGAGGCGGACAATAAGGATGTCGCCTTATGGCGCAATACGGACTTCTGAAGGAAGTCCACCGCGCTCCATCGTTCCGTCCCGCTCTGACAGAGCAGAGCCGGGGGTCTGATCAGAGCCATTCGGCCATCCTCGGAGCTAAGTCCGAAGGATCGGGACATGGATATAACACGGGGGATAGATGTAAGAAGAGACGCGTTGTTCAGGCGCTGTTTGTGTACCGGGTTTATTGTAAATAACTACAACAGGAAACGCGGCCCGTTACGGGAATCATGCGCGAATATAATTTCTCGTTTTAAGGCCAGCCAACATCACTGGCACCGCCGGAAAACTCGACCCAAGTTAATAATCCTTACGGGAAGTCACCCACTGTTCGGCCAGTAGATCTAGTTATCAAAGTAAGCGACCGTAAGCGAGGGTTTAGCGGAGATAGCGATCCTGGGTTAGGTGTCACAATTTGACCCCAATCTAATCGCTCCAACGCCGTTATCTATTATCAGAGCGCCTATTGACGCATTGCGGGAAGATTGGGAGAATGCCGGCTGGACGCCAAGACAATGATATCCATGATGTCATAACACATGGCGGACACACGGTACAAGAACATTCTGGAATACATGTTGCTAAGGGATGGTTTACACACCGGATACACATGGAATTCATAATAGCATACAAGTTCACACAGTTCGATATTTAGTATAAGTAGAGTAGTTAGTGGCCTGTAGTCTTTAGCCTTTTATTCAATTCATTTCTCGAGACTAGCACCGCACTCCCCAATCTGCTATCTCTGTATAGTTGGACGCGAGGTCTTGATTGTGACATAATAAAAGGCTACCCCTCTTACCGTTCGTACTGCCCTACCCAACCAACCTTCACCTTCGCGCACTACTTGCGTGCTCATTACCAAAACCCACCACACGCGCACTATTTGCGTAAGCATAACCATTTCCCGTTCTCGTGCCTCTTGCGCACTCGTTCAAAACATCACTTCCCTATCCTCCACCCCACAACAAATTGTTGTTGGTCCACTACAATAGACAGACACTGTTCTACGGGAAACATTGAGTCCGTCCCAGAACAATAGCAGTTGCAGGAGTACCGTCATCTCTTCGGAGGGGGCCGGCTCGCTATCGTCGGGTGTGTCGTAGAAGACCCGGGGTAGTTCTATTTGCAAAAGACCCGACCCAATTCCCACCAACCACCTAGTGCGGACCAAGACAAGCCGCGACGTTCCGCGCACCCCTCGCCAGCCCTTCTTATCGGGCACCCTCGACCGACTCATCCGAGTCCACCCCGACCCTACCTTCACCCCCGCCGCCGTTATCACCCGCACCTATTGCGCACTCCCCTCCCTCCACCACCCACGACCCCTCCCTATACTTCTCCTTCCCCACATTCACCGACATGTCTCGCCCCGCATCCCCGAGACATAGCCACACCGGATCCCGTGCACCTAGTGTGCAAATGGAGGAACCCCGGCCCCTACCGAGAACCCCACGGAGGTATCGCCCTCAACCCCAACCCGACCCATACATGTTTGCGACCCCGCGATCTGCAAAGATCACGCTCGCTTCCCTCCCGCCGCACTTCGACGGGAACGACAAATCCAAGTGGGATACTTGGAACGACGCCCTTAAAAATTATATCTGGGCATACAACACGGAGTTCGGCTCCCCGAAGGCAAAGATTGCCTTCACAATATCGCTGCTCGGCAGCAAAGACGGCGCCCCGAGCCCGGCATCCAACTGGGTCTGGAATTGGCACAAGCGGACCCTCGACGAGGACGGAGAGTTACCCGAAGGCTATGCCTTCAAGAAATTCTTGGACGACCTAGCCAGGACGTTCAAAGACCACAATGTGCGCCAGACAGCGTACATACGCCTCACGACGACGAGGCAAGGGAAGACCGCCCTGGCGGACTTCATTCAGGCGTTCGAATTGAACGCAGAGGAGGCGGGGTATGACCCGCATGACTACGCAGGAACCCACAACCAGTTTCTGTGCGAGAACCTAGAGAACCTCGTCAATGAAGAGGTTCGCGCGCAACTCTATGCCGGGGGTATAGAGATTCCGGACTATTACGCTGGAATGAAGGAGAGGATGATGACGATCAGTCGCATCCTGGAGCGGCAGCGAATGCGCAAGGCGCAGCAGCCGAAGGCCGCCGGGACCTCGTTTTGGATTCCCGCAAAGCCGACCCCGCCCGCCCCCAGTGGCAGTAATAATAGGGGGACCGCACCAAATTTGGCAAAGAAGCTTGCGCCCGGGGAAATGGCCCCAATGGACGTTGATGCTTCGCAGACGAAGGGGAAACCCTTCAAGTGCTACAACTGTGGCGGAGAAGGCCACATGGCGCGCGAATGCCCGCAGCCACGCCGGGAGCGTGGAAAGGTTAACGTCCGCAGCCTGCGGACCGACGAGATGTCCGAGGAGGACTTTAAATTCCTCATCGAACAAGCACAGGCCAAGTATGGCCAGGATTTTTAAGGAGGGTCCCGATCACGGCCAAATCGGCACCCCCCACCCCATGCACTCCCATTCCCACGAATAAATATACTCTGCTTGAAGCAGAGCCGATTGAGAACAAGGATTCGTTTATAAATTATATAAAACAACACACCGCTTTACGTACAAAGGACAATATAGTAGTAGACAGTGTAGAAAAACAAAAACAAATACGTATTTTGGAGAATCAGAATCGAGTTCGCAATATTAAAAACTGTAAATTAAACGAGCAGAACTAGCGCTGGAGCGCTTACAAAAAGGCCCCTGGAACCCAAACCAGTGAGAAAAATAGTGCGGATAAAAAGGGCGGCGATGCCGCGATGGCTCAATCCCAAGGACGGGAGGAAGCGCCAAAAGGGATCAAGACACGAGTCCCATTCGGACTCAAGAAGCAGGAGGCAGCCAGGTGGTTGGCACGACACGCACTCGGTATAAACGAGAACCGATTGGCGCAGGAACTCCGGGAGTTCCAGAAGCAGCGGAAGCATCGTGAGATGCTGGTGACAGTAGAGCTGATGGCTTTTGACACGGGGAAAACACACCGGGTCAAAGCCTTGTTGGACAACGGCTGCACTACCACGTGCATTGACAAAGCGTACGCGAAAGCAGAAAACTTCGAGCTCCGAGAGCTCGACCAGAAAATAATAGCACGAAATGCGGATGGATCCGAAAACCTTGGAGGGCGCATCACACATTACGTAGAATTAATTATGGGAGTAGGACTCCATCGGGAACGAATGAAGTTCCTCGGCAAGGCCCGAATATTTATCGGATACGACTGGTTATTTAAACATAACCCAGACATCGACTGGAGGTCCCAAAAGATAACCTTCAGTCGATGCCCGTCAGAGTGCAACATGAAAGGCACTGAGACGACGGAGGGCTGGAAGCCGGAGGAAGCGCTGGCGGAGGGCGAGTCAATCTTGATGGTTGATTTTGCAGAGCATATAGACTTGCGCATAAAGGGGACCCAGGCGCAGCAGATGGCGGAGGCGGCAGATAGAGGCAAGGAGAAGATGACGGAGGACGCGGTTCCGGAACAGTATTGCGAGTACATCAAGGTGTTCGTGAAGGAGTCGTTTAATCGACTCCCGGAAAAGAGGCCATGGGATCACGCGATCAAATTGAAGCCAGGCTCCAAGGCGGTCAATTGCAAGTTCTACCCGTTGTCGCAGACGGAGCAGGGAGAGCTGACCAAGTTCCTGGAGGAGAACTTGAAGAGCGGGCGGATCAGACCGTCGAAGTCGCCTATGGCTTCGGCGTTCTTTTTTATTAAAAAGAAGGATGGAAGCCTTCGACCGGTACAGGATTATCGGAAGCTTAACGAGATGATGATCAAGAACCGTTATCCATTGCCGCTGATCTCGGAGCTGGTTAATAAACTCCGAGGCGCGAAGATCTTTACGAAGCTAGATATTCGCTGGGGATATAATAATATTCGTATTAAAGAGGGAGACAAGTGGAAGGCGGCATTCAGAACCAACCGCGGCCTGTTCGAGCCGCTGGTGATGTTCTTCGGCTTGACAAATTTGCTGGCCACCTTCCAGACGATGATGAACGACATTCTTCGCGAGTTGATTAACGAAGGAAAAGTCATCGTTTACCTCGATGATATTCTTATTTTCACGGATACCCTGGAAGAGCACCGTGTAATCGTAAAAAGAGTATTGGAGATACTCGAGAAAAACCAATTGTATTTAAAGCCGCAGAAATGCGAGTTCGAGCGGGTCGAGATTGAGTATCTTGGCGTAATTATTGGACATAACTCCATGCGGATGGACCCGGTGAAGGTCCGAGGGATCACCGAGTGGCCGGAACCGAAGAACCTCAAGCAGGTTCAGGCATTTTTAGGGTTCACAAACTTCTACCGGCGGTTCGTGCGGGGATATAGTGAGGTGGCCAAGCCACTCACACGGTTGACAGGGAAGGAGGGCTTCTCTTGGAGAGAGGAGCAGAAGGCCGCGTTCCAGAAATTAAAGGACCGGATTGCAGATGACGTAGTGCTGGCACTTCCCCTAGACCACGGCAAGTTCCGTTTAGAGGCCGATGCGTCGGAAGGAGCGACGGGAGCTGTGCTCGAGCAGGAGCAAGACGGGGGGGGTGGCACCCACTGGGCTTCCAGTCCCACGGGTTGAACGAGATGGAGCGAAATTACGAGATCTACGACAAGGAGATGCTCGTGATTATGCTCGCGTTGGAGGAGTGGAGATCTCTCTTGATGGGAGCACGGGAAACATTTGAGATCTGGACGGATCATCAAAACCTGCAGTATTTTAAGGCCCCTCAAAAGGTCAATCGGAGACAAGCACGATGGATAGTGGAGCTATCTGAATACAATTTTACTCTATCACACCGGCCCGGGGCCTTAAACAAAAAAGCTGATTTATTATCCTGCCGGGCGGACCACGATCAAGGGAAGAATGACAACGAGAATGTTGTTCTTCTCAAGCCCGAATATTTCCGATCTCAGGAGATCACCTTAGAAGGACCGGAGGCCGAGATCATGTCACAGATCAAAGCCGAGAAAAAAGTAGACAAGAGTGTAAAGCCGGCGCTACAACAGAAACTTCCCGGATGGGAAAAGATCGACAACCATATCTATTATAATGGTCTTATATATGTACCACGCAACCAGGAGTTGCGAGACAAGATTATCGGGTTGCACCACGATAACACTCTGCTGGGACACCCCGGAGCGAATCGGACCCAGGAGATGATTGAGCGTAATTATTGGTGGCCTCGTTTAGGAAACCAGGTCGCTATATATATTAAAGCATGCGAGCCATGCCAGAGGACGACGGTACACAGGTACCAACAGGGGAAGCTGAACCCGCACCAGATTGCGGAAGGACCCTGGCAGGTCATATCTATGGACCTTATCAGGCCGTTGCCGGTTAGCAACAGCTTTAACGCTATCCAAGTCTGGGTGGATACATTCTCGAAGATGATCCACTGCGAGGCAGTAAATATGGAATTGACATCGGAAGGTGTTGCCCGGTTGACCCGGGATCGTGTGGTTAGATACCACGGAGTTCCCCGTAAAATTATATCGGATCGAGAAACGCGATACGTCTCGGGATTCATGAAGGAGCTCAACCGGCTCTTAGGCATAGAAATGAACCCATCAACGGCGTACCATCCGATTACGGACGGCCAGACCGAACGGATGAACCAGGAGATCGAGAAATATCTCCGTATTTATGTAAACTATCGCCAGTCGGACTGAGCAGAGTGGCTCGCTTTGGCTGAGTTTACTCACAACGATAAGGCGAGCTCGTCGACGAGCATGTCGCCATTTTTTTAAAACACCGGACTACACCCTTGGAAAGGGATCGAAAATGCAGTCGAATCGCGGAACGAGGCCGCATCTGACTTTGCTGAGAAAATGAAAAAGATCTGTGATGAGGCGGCAGCTGCGCTGGAAAAAACCCAGAAAACAATGAAAAAATATTATGACGCACACAGGCGCGAGGCACCTCTATTTAAAGTCGCAGATCGAGTGTGGCTCGAGGCCAAGGATATTACCACAGATCGGCCGACAAAGAAGTTGGATGATCTCCGGCTAGGACCGTATGAGATCATGGAGAAGGTCGGGGCAATGGCATGGAAGTTGAGACTTCCGGAGACGGACAAGTCACATCCGGTCTTCAACGAGAAGCTCTTCACGCCGTATGTGGAGCCCCCGGCACACCGGAGAGAGGATCAGCCCGCTCCAGAGATAGTGAGCGGCTAGAGTACAAAGTGGAGGAGATATTGAAGCACCGCAGGTGCGGTCGCGGATACCAGTATTTAATCAAGTGGAAGAATTACCCGCTGGCGGAGCGAACGTGGGAACCACGACGGAATTTGACAAACGCGGCTAAGCTTCTTAACGAGTACAACAAGAAGCATGACATAGAAATCCGCGCGTTGCCGATATTCCCAAAGGGTCATTGGGATTATTTAGTAAAACATTATAAATGCCGCGAGGAGTCACAAGAATACTCGATGAAAAAATTATTTATACCCGAAACCGGAGCATTCTTCACCATCGACGAGGACGTCGATCCTAGAGGGGGGGGTAATGTCACGATTTGACCCCAATCTAATCGCTCCAACGCCGTTATCTATTATCAGAGCGCCTATTGACACATTGCGGGAAGATTGGGAGAGTGCCGGCTAGACGCCAAGACAATAATATCCATGATGTCATAACACATGGCGGACACACGGTACAAGAACATTCTGGAATACATGTTGCTAAGGGATGGTTTACACCGGATACACATGGAATTCATAATAGCATACAAGTTCACACGGTTCGATATTTAGTATAAGTAGAGTAGTTAGTGGCCTGTAGTCTTTAGCCTTTTATTCAATTCATTTCTCGAGACTAGCACCGCACTCCCCAATCCGCTATCTCTGTATAGTTGGACGCGAGGTCTTGATTGTGACATTAGGGGTCTTTCGATACCACCTTTTCCTCTGCACAAATGCCCAAGCAAACCCTCGGAGGACTTCAGGAGAGTCTCTACGAGGACGCCAGTGTTTTTATTCGCCATCGCTGATGTCTTGGATCCCATCAATTTGAATCCAGATGATGATGATGACCCGGAGGAGGTCGAACAAGTGCTCGCTCGCGACGATTCTGACGTTGCAGCTGTGTTGCGAATATATGGAGCACTTACTGTCAAAGAAGCTGAGAGTTTGAAGGGAGATGGGCCCCGTGGACCTTATTTTCAGGTTGATAAATCTAAGGACTGGTTTACTTGCGCATTAAACATGCCAGATCGTGAATTTCGATCGATATTCCGGTGTGTCTGCAGTCAAATTTCCCATTATATTACTGACATATCTAACTAGGATTGGCCGTGAAACTTTTGACACATTCTGCGATATTCTGCAACGAAATCAGATTTTCACTTCACGGGGACGCAAGCCCCAGCACCATGTTTCATGGCAGTTGGGTGCCTTTCTGATTCGCTACGGGCAGCTTGGATCCCCTGCTCAAGACACCAGCTTTAAGCTGGGCATAGGATTTGGCACTGTTCTACTCTACTGTCGACGAGTTGCATGTGCGATCAGGGAACTCAAAAAGCAATATGCGCCATGGTTCAGCGAAGAGCATCAGCTTGAAACCAGCGCCAGCATCCAAGAAAAAATTGGCTTCCCTGATTGTGTTGGAAGCGGTGACGGCTCGTTGATTCAAACGTCTGAGCAGCCAAGCTGGATGGGTCCAGCGTTTCTCAGCCGCAAAGGATTTTTTGCGGTAAGCATGGATTTCCGATTCGATTTCACTTAACTCATTTCACACAGTATTCGATATTTGCCATTGTCGACAGTGACCTACGCTTCGGTGCATGGGATCTTGGATGGCCTGGCAGCGTCACTGATGCGCGAGTCTTCAAGAACTCGCACTTTTAGCAACATCGGCACCAATATCTCCAAAATGGCCGATACATCCTGGTTGACAAGGGATATCCATCCACACCATACACTGTTCGCCCATTCAGCGAACCCGAGCTTGCAAATGCGTCCCACAGAGACAAGAAACGAATGAAGCAGTTCAACTTCACCCTTTTGTCGGAACATATTAGGGTCGAGCACACCTTTGGCTGTTTCAAGCTACGGTTCCCATCTGCACGGATAATGGGTGGCCACAAAGATGTACAGGATGTATGGTGTGCAATTGATGCCCTCCTCATCCTGCACAACATGTGTCTCCATCACGGCGACCACCCGAAACACATGAAAGAGTATCGGAAAGATTTGAGGAATGATAGAGCTGGTGAAGAGCGAGTTGAGCCGGACCCGGGCAATTTTTTCGTGTTTCAGCCTCCAAATGTTCCAGCAATCGAGACTGGAGCATGGCTGAAGGAGCAGGGACTGGAACTGCGCCAGAGGTTGCTAGACTTGGTCTGCCCGGAAGAAGACTATAATTAAAGAAGATCTATTACTTAAGTGTCGTAGAAATGATTGTGGATAGAATTAAAAGTCAAGCGCCGCATCCAGTAGCTTCTCAAGGACACGGTGAGCCTTCTCCTTTGCCTCTTCCCCGTATAGCCCCATAGTATCTGCCACTATCTCTTTTGCCGTCGCCTCAGCCGCCTTCAACCTCTTAAACTCCGCCTCTGCTTTCGCCAACTTCATCGCCTGCTCGTCAACTCGCACCCGCCCTTCGAGGTAGTTGTTCAGCCCCAGTGAAAAATCCGTGTTGGCAGGTTGAGAGAAAAGGATGGAGATGCAACGTAAATATTTCCTGCCAAGAAACTTAGCATATACAGATCTCCTTGCATGAATATATATTTGTATCAAAGGGAATCGACTGGAATTGAGACAGAAGGAATGCGGTTATTTTTGGATGCGCCGGCGCGGTCTGCATTTGTGTAGCGAGATCAATAGAGATATTTATGCTTCCAAATAACATCCAGGTAGCCAGAAATGTATGAATGCATTGAAATATCTACTAAACATATGGATACATCTACAACAACGCCACCAGATTCACGAGTGCCTTGGATGGTAGTGTAGTGCCGCTTGAGATCGTCGACGTCCGTGTTTGGAGTCTGGAATGCCCGGAGGTGTGGAAACTCACCTGGATACACCAGGGGAGAAACACTAGAGAGACCGACAGTTAGTGAAAGGCACGGGTTTTGGTAAACCCGCGGTATTACGGGTACGGGTGTCTCAGGTGCGGGTGCGGTAACTGGTTTTCTGAACACCGTGAATACCACAACCCGCGGCGATACCGGGTTATTTCTATGGTGCTAGTAGCTAATTCGGGGTCTATGACTCTCATACTACTTGGTTTGTGAATACTGGGACCCAAAACCACTATTTCTTCAGCTGGAAATCATTTTCCGGTCACATAATTGAAGCACCAATGTTTCTCCAGTGTTTATCTTGTTTAAAACACAGCACTTCAAACCTTAATGTGCATGTCTGGGTAGTTCTCCATGATTAATACTACCTATTACATGTTCCCTTGCTATGATGTCAATAGAACAAGTTAAATACCACAGTTAAATACCCCGGTAATTGAACCGCGGGTGTTTATGTAAATACCGCGGGTTCATACCCGTAATACCGTACCCGTGGGAAAACGGGTACGGTATCGCGGGTCACGGGTGCAGTATAATGTCGTGACACCCGCGGTATCACCCGTGCCGTTCCCTACCGACAGTTCAATAAGCACAGAGTATATTTGGAGGTAAGCGGAGAGGTTGTGGTGGTAGGGAACAAGTAACGTAAGTAACGTGTGATGTGTGATGTGTTAGTAGGCAGCGGGCTTACACCCTTCCCCTCCATGAAAAATTCGACCCGTCAATGCAACCAGAGGGGAAAAAAAAAGGGGAAAGGAATTGGGAGCTACATAAAAAACTGCTCCCGGGTGCATTAAAAAAACCGTTTTCGGTGCAAAAAAGCTACCGGGGCAGGGACATGAAAGAAGATGAACCGGACATGTATGACCAGACCTTCCTTCAATCACTCGGGCGTTCGAGCCAGCGGTCGAGCGCTTCGGCGTCAGCAAGTTCCCGTCCGGGGAGCCAAAGATCGCTTTCGGGGCCATAGCCGGAGAAACGCACGAGGTATTGCTTGCCCTTGCCGCGGGTGCGCTCATCGAGTATGCTGTCAATGAAGTATTCTTCCTCGCCGTCGTCGGTGATAATGGGTCTGGGTTCAGGCAATTTTCGCGAAGGGAATAGGTCGTCGTCGTTTTCGTTCCATGGCTCGAGTTCGGACGCATGAAAAACCGGGAAAACTTTCGGTTCCAACGTGAAGGTTGAGCACTCAGCGTGTTTGTCAACGATCGTGTACGGGCCGTCGAACCTCGCGATGTACTTGGCGACCCGTCCGGCGTTCTTCTTCATGTAGATCCTGCGCCGGTGTTCCGTTGAGAGTTTTACCCGGTCACCGATTTTGAGATCCTCGAAGTCGGCGCGTCGAGTTTTGTTCGCCTGTTCGGTCTGCCCAAGCTTCGCGGTGAGGAGGTTGTCCTGGGCCTCTGCAACGTCAAGTTTGAGGCGTTCAAGTAAGTTGCGGGCCAGCTTCTCCTCCGAGGGAATGTCCCGGGCAGGAGCAGCGACGAGCGGCGGGATAATCCGCGGGGAGCGTCCCATCCGCAGTTGGAACCCGGAGAAACCCGTCGACGTGTTAACGGTGTTCATCATGTCAACACGTACCCTTGGCAATGCCCGAACCCATCCCTTCTGGTTCCTCGAGACGTGGTACCGAACAGCTTGGTTCACCGTCTTGTTTGTCCGCTCGCTAGCGCCGTCGGTCTGGGGATGGTATGCCGAAGACATTTTTAACTTCACACCTGTCAGTTTATGCAGCGCTTTCCAAAACTGAGACACGAAGAGCTTATCTCTGTCTGTCACAAGATCCAGGGGCAACCCGTTATCGCAGTACCAGTTTTCGAAGAATTGGAGTGCGAATTCGGGCACAGTGACGGTTGTCTTCGTTGGAACTAGTCCTATGTCAGAGCCGAGCCTGCAGGTCATTGAAGCAATACAATTGAAGCCTTCGTCGAGTGGTAGCGGCCCAATGAAGTCGATAGCGACAGAGTCTCAGCGTTGGTCTGGGATAGGTAACGGGTGCAGAGGGCCGGCCTTGCGCACCGTTCGCGATTTGTTCCTCTGGCAGTCCGGGCACGAGGGGATATATGCTTCCTCGAGATCCCTGCGCATGTTTGGCCAGTAGTATTCGTTCCGGAGGGATTTATACAATTTGTTGAACCCAAAGTGTCCGAGATTGTCGTGCGCAAGGCGGTAGAAAAGTTCTCGCAGTTCGGGGACTCTGGGAATGATGAGGCGTCCACCGACGTACCATAGGCGCTCGTTCGGCTCGTAGACCAGCCCCGGTAGGGACTGGCAAGATTCCAACTTCTGGCACCACTTGTCTTGTGCATACCCGTTCCGGATGTCGTCCAGTAATTTCGAGTCCGTCGATAATGAAGACACAGAGGCGATGGGAAAATTTGCGTCCGTTTCCTTGATCCGCGTCCTCGCAAGACAGCAGACAGCGTGGAAAGGTGAGTCCGGCGCGGCGATCAAGGCTGTGATTGGCGACGCTTCGTCAAGATCTTCCCATGGGTCATGTTCCTCGACTCTAGCACTGTCCTCGAACTCGGTACGTGATAGAGCGTCCGCGACCGTGTTGTCTTCCCCTCTCACGTAGACTATCTTGCAGTCATATTGTGACAGGAGTTCACTCCAACGCGCTTGACGCCGTGAGAGCTCCTGCTGTGTGCAGAAGTTTTCCAAGGTTCTGTGGTCGGTGTATACGGTGAAGGTCGACCCCAACAGGTCAACTCTCCATTTTTTCAAACATCTGATAATAGCTAACAGTTCTTTTTCGTGGACCGGATAGTTCAGCTCCACGCCTTTAAAGGAGCGCGAGTCGAAGGCCACCGGCCGTGCAGTTTCCCACGTGGGTCCCCAGGAGAGAATTCCCCCCGAACGCTTGTCTGACGCGTCCGTTGTCAGGAATATTTTGTTCTCGCCCGGATCGTCGTGGTTTATTGTGGTCAGGCATTCCCGCCCGCATACAATTTTCTTTATCTCGTCAAACGCATGCTGATGCTCTGGAAGCCAGGGCGGGAAATTCTTATCGCAGTCCTTTGTCGTCAAGGTCTCCAAGACCGAGGTATGGTCTGCCAATATAGGTAGGAACTTGGTGATGTATCGCACCAGGCCGAGGTAGGCGCGTACGTTCGTCGACGACTTAGGCTGCGGCCACTTCAAGATGCGCTCCACCTTCGATTCGTCGGCCTCCACCCCACGTTGCGAGATGTGGTGGCCCAGAAAATCAACTTCATAACAGAAAAGCTTCGTTTTCTTTGGGTTCACGTACAATGATGCCTTCTTCAGTGCCTCGAAAACTAAACGTATGTGTTTTTCGTGTTCCTCGACTGTTTGCGACCAGATGATAATATCGTCGAGATAGACGTGGCAGATAGTCCCTATGAGTTCGCGAAGCGCCGCTGTTATGCGACGCTGTTGAACTGCCGGTGCGTTCCGGAGTCTTTGCGGCATTACCAGCCACTCATATAATCCCAGTGGCGTATTCACAGCGGTGTATTTTATTGAGTCTGGGTGCATCCGCGTTTGAAAGAAACTGTCTGTGAAATCGATAGTTGACCAGATCTTTCCTTTGGCGCAATCCGCGAGGATGTCGTCAATTTTCCGCAGGGGGAAAGAGTCGTGGACCGTGTTCGCGTTTAGCGGGCGGTAGTCGTTTACCCAGCGCGGGAGGACTATTTTGTCTGCCTTGGGGATCAGGAATGCTGGCGACGCGTGCGGGGAGGACGAGGGGCGGATTCTCCCTGCATCGAGGTGACCTTGTATGAGGGTCTTCCATGCCTCCTGGTATTTACGTGGGCTTTGGTACGACCTCGACTTAAATTGCATGTCGGCATCCTTAATCTTAATTTCACAATATACATCCATTGGCAAGCTATCGACATGCGGCATTTGTTCGAAGAGTACAGAAAAATCTTTCTTGATGTTATCACCTCGTTTTTGCAGGGCTTCGTAGTGGGCTAAGGTCTCAATGCGCTCGCGAACCGCCGCGATTGAGTCTACCTCTTTCACCGTTTCAAATAGATCCCACTTTTCGAGGTCTTCTCGCCGGCGTTGGCAGACGTCGTTGAGTTCCTTCATCATCTGCTTGTGGTCCCTGTCCGTAGTCTTAAGCTTGTCGTGAAGCTTCACAATCGGCGCGCGGGGTTGTAGTGGAGCAGGCGGGTTTAGAAGGTCGTATCCCGTCTTTTTGTCAATTACAGTTCGCGCCGAATGATCTAGAACAATCTTATTTCTAGCTAGCCAAGGAAGGCCTAGTACAATGGGCGCACAGAGGCGCGGTGCGACAATAAGACGGGCTACTTTCGATGTCCAGGTTTGATCGATGGACGTGGTACGGAGATCTACATATTCGGATAATGCGGTTGGTGTACGTGCGGTATTGGAATCAAATGCAAGGCAAACATTCTCTGGTTCTTTGAGACGGAACTTCTTCAGGCCCAACCGTGCGACTAGGCGTTCATCGATCAGTCCTAGATGAGACCCATTATTGATCAGCGCCCGAACTCTCGTCGCAAAGTCGCAGAGCGGGCCCTCTACTAGGCAGTCCCAGTAGAGGTGCTCGGCACAATGGGGAGTGGGGGTGGGGCTTACCGAATGGTCATCCGAACTGTCTCCTGCGTCGTCTACGTCGGGCATGCCATGTACGGCGGCAATGGGGGCGGCGGCGGCGGCAGGTCCAACAGGCTTGCCGAGACGTTTGGCCGTTGCGACGCAGGCCTCCTCGGTCAACTCCTTGTAGCCGTCCGCCGATGGGAAGTCATTGGTGCAGGCCTTGGTTTCATGGTAGACGTAAGGAAGGCGGCACTTGAAGCAGCCGTTGTGGTGGCGCAGGAGTGCCTTCTCGTTTGTAGTGATGGGGGGGGCAGCGACGTGTCGAGCTGTTGGCGCGGACGGAGGAAGAGGCGGGCGCGGCGGACGACTGGCGACTGGATGAACCCGCGGAATTGGGTTTCTTGTGCTTGTTGCCGCCGTCGTTGTCGGCCTTGCATTTCTCCGTGCGGCGCTGCGCTTCGATGCGGTCGTCCATCTCCACGATGTCATTCTCGCGTACCTCAGTGATCTCCTTCACACGGACGATCCACGCGTCGAGGTTGTCGAGGGGGACGGCATTGGTAGCGGCGTCACGGTGAACACGCTTCTGTAAGTCCTTGACCAGACGGCTGTCGATCAGGAAGCGGAGGCCGGAGTCAGACATTGCGGACGGGGTGTTGATGAGGAAAGAGTGCAGGCCAATGACGCGGTCGTGGAATGTGTCGAAAGTTTCGTCAGGCTTCATGGTGCATGCGAGGAGGTCCGAGTGCGTGTTCGACTCCCAATTGGGGTGTAGGACTTTCCCGCGCAGTTCTTTCATAAACGCGCTGAACGTCAGCTTCGAAACGCGAACCTGTTCTGCCTCAACACGCAGCCAGTTGATGATGTGCACACCCTGGAAGCATGACATGACGGTCGCGACCTGCTTCTCGGGAGCGGTGTCCTTCGTTGTGAAATAGTTTTTGCAAGCGAACTCGAATTCGGCGATGGTCTCGGGTGTGGCCTTTCCGGCGGTCAGAGTGGGTAGCTTCCCAGCGGAGGCGATGACGGTGGCGACTCCCGACATGTTTATGGGCGGTGGTCGGATGGGAGAGGAGTCGGAGTCTGAGTCTTGTACGCGGCGAGTCGGAGGCAGAACCGGTGGGGTCGGCGGGGATACGGGTGGTGTGAAGAGCTTCGATGAAGCGCTGGATGGCGTGGACGGAATTGTCTTTGCCGCCGAGCGGGTCTGCAGCGGATGCGGGGTGGACGGTGTGCGAGACAGTCTGGGGATTGGGGACGGTGGCTGTGTAGTGACATGGCCTACAAAAAGGCAAACGGTGGGCTCGTTGAGCACGGAGGACTGTGGCGGTAATGGTAGACGGTAGCGGTACGGCGGCGTTATCCCTCAAGGGGAAAACGGAGGCAAACGGTAGACAGCGGAGGCAGAATGCGTATCAGAGATCTTGCAGACCTCTCGACGCCGTTCTCGCGGTACTGTGTGCAATATTGAAAAAAAAAGTGGAAACTCACCTGGATACACCAGGGGAGAAACACTAGAGAGACCGACAGTTCAATAAGCACAGAGTATATTTGGAGGTAAGCGGAGAGGTTGTGGTGGTAGGGAACAAGTAACGTAAGTAACGTGTGACATGTGATGTGTTAGTAGGCAGCGGGCTTACAAGGTGTTTGGAAGGGATTCTTGAAGGAGGTTTTGAAGCCAGCTTGAAGCTTGAGGAGAGTCTTGGATTGAAGAGAGAGGTTTAGTCTGGTAGTCATTCTTGAAAGTAGGTCTTGGGCGACGAGTCAAATCGGCGGGAGCATGGATGCTTGGAGGCTTGAATGCTACAGTCAGATTGGAGAGAATGGCCGAGGAATTGAGAGTGGGGTAGCATACATGGGCACAGGAGTGAGGTCGACGAGCAGGATGGTGGGGGGAAGAGACAAGAGTATCAATATCAACATCACACGATTTAATACCAGCTCGAGCGCCGGAGCCGCTCGGCTACCGACTTGTCAAATTTCATGTTTTTGTACTGGACAGACATGCTTCATGTGTGAATTGAAGGGGGCGTCGGCACAATCCAATCTATTTCACTCTATATCAACAGAAATGAAGACAACCTAAGCGATGGCACCCGACTGTGTCAAGATCTCTATATATTTGTCTCGATTTTCCCTATTTGCCACTTTCTGGGGGCATCCACCAACATGGACTTTTCACTGGGGTTCAGCCCTTGCAGTCGGTCTTCTTTCTTCCCCTTGGTGGCAGGTGTACGCGAGGCGGACTTCAAGCGATCCCAGCTTGATACACGGGGATCAGTCGCGATCCCCTTCTTCGCCTTTGGGGGGATGGTCGTGGGGGTCGCGGGGATGCTGGGCTTTACCTCTTCGATGTCCGAATCATTTTCGTTGTTGTCGTCACCAAGGTCGTCGGGCAATCCCCCTTCGAGATCTGAGAGCGTGTCCGCAGACGAGTGCGGTACGTCTCGGACAGCCTTTGGGTTGTCGCCGTAACTGAGATAAAGTAAGAATGTGTCTTTAAAGAACATAGGACGAGAAAAGAAAGGACTCACCGGCTATGGGATAATTTATACCAACCGAAGCTCTGCCACTGCTTTACCTTCTTGGCTGACAATCCAGCGACGTCATGTCCTCTGTTCGCACAGGACTTGAGAAAGGTCTTGATGGCATCCTTGTCATGCCAATCGGGCTCTACATCTGCATCGGCACCACCGCCGGTGAATTTCAGCAGAGGGACAAGTTTTTTATAGATAGCTAACGACATATCCCACTGGGACTTCATTTGTTTGCTGTCCCGTGTGAGCCCGACATCACCCATGAACTGTAGCAGAGATGTCAACATTCGTGAGGGAATTGAAATAGGACTGAACGCGCACCTCCTTCCAGCACTTGTTAGACGACATTGTAATCTTGCGGAAGTGGCTGTCCGCATCCCACCCCAGACAGAACTTGTAGAACGAGGACAGCTCATCCACGTCCCAGGGCCCTTGTTTATGGTGAGGTCCACCTTCGCCTCGACCAGCACAGGGCTCCGACGCACGCCCTGGAGTGACGTGGTCGTCAGCGCAGCTGGGGTCATCGGCGGAGTGTTCTGCGAGCGCCCAACAGGCTGCACGATAAACCCTGCAGGCGTGGAGGGCGTCACGTTCACCGTGGACAAGGTCGGAACAAGGCCTGAAGCCCAGTTTACGTCGGCGTGGGACATGGAGAGGTGCGCGCGCTTGGAGGAGGTGCCGAGAAGCAGCGTCGGCGACGGGGGCCGTTTGTGGCCGGTCTGCCTCGAAGGGGAGCTTGACGGGTAGTCCGGGGTCCAGTTCACGTCGTAGATGGATGCGTAGCCCATGTCAGCGCGAGAGAAATTGGCGAGGGAGGATTCATTGATAAAATTGTGATTTTGTGAGTTGTTGCTGTAATTGTCGCGGAAAGGGTTTTCGGAAAAAGCGGCCTGGTGGGGTGGGAAGACAAATTCGCCGTGTCGAGGATGCAGCATGGTGTTGGCAGGGGGTGCAGTGCTTGCCAGCGTCGCAAGGAGGTTAAGATCGTCCTGTGGTGAGATCACGTCAATCACGCCCAAATTAGATTGCCAAACCACGCACCATCTTCAACGAACGCCGACAGAGGGGTCTTCAGCACTTGGAGGTCGACGACGCAGGTACGCAGGCAGAGGTTGGGCAGAGGCTCGTTCTCGCAAATTTTCCGCTTAACCGTCGCTTAACCCTCGCTTACGGTTGCTTACTTCGCTTACTTTGATAACTAGATCTACTGGCCAAACAGTTGCCAGCAAACTAGAATTGAGCACCCTTAATGAGGGAGCGCGAACCTCTTAAACACAATGTCCTCTGGCCGACGACCTCCTTTCTACCTTTGAATTTATTTTAACTACACACAATCCCTGCTGTGGTAACTTGCATTCGACCACTGAAGAGTCCTGAAGGTGATCAAGAATCATCAAGCTGCAATGCCGGGAACTTATATTGCCCACCGTTTGTATGCGCCGCCCTAGTAGTAGATATGCCACTTGCATTAACCTGAGGAAGCTGTGTTCCACCCGTGCTGCGACTATGTTTACCCTTTCCCTCTCACCGCTCAAAATCAAAAATTAATATATGCCGACTTTTGATGGTTCTCCTTCACTAAGGGAAACAATGCCTCAATAAATGTATAGGCCCTTCATCACTTACCATCCTTCGGGCGTTGCAATGCCTGAGAGGCCACTGGGACTCCCATCGCTGCACAGCTTACTCCGCGGGAGTCACGGCGCGGGAGATCTGCCAGACGTGGCGGCGAGTCCTTACGGGTACCACATTGAATTCCTTAAGATGTCAGCGCTGCTCATTCCTTAAGCCTCTGACTTCCTCAGTAGCTTAAGGCTCTGTATTTTCCCTACTTAAGTGCGGCAGATGAAGATTTCCCAAGGCCATTTATCAAATATTTGGGCAACCAAAAGCTATCTTCTTTGAGCTCCCAAACTTTGTTGGAAGAGCGCTGGTTAGCTCCATTATCTTGAAGTGTACAGGAAAGTGGGTCCTAGCTGATGGCTGTATGTTGGCTTCAAATGCTACACGAAGGATAAAGTGCGTCTCGAAAGTTGAACCGTGAGACAACTGAGGTGGTGCCGAGATGCCGACTCATCCTGGCACTCGAGCGGCACCCCAATTTTCCCAAATGGAAAGTGCACAAAGTCATAAACCTGTTAATTTTAGTTCTCAGCTCATCCTTAAGGCTTGATCTCTCACCGCAACAATGAGCAATTTGAAGGGGTTTCCCATTGGAAAAATTAAATATTTCTCTGATGGGCAAGTCGGCGCCGCCAAGTCGACTTGAGGGCCCAGAGTCTCGAGTCGTGGCAACACTACACTCCTCCGCTCGACTGGAACTATTATTCAACTGACAAAGGTCGTTTTAAGATGAGCTATGAAGTCTTACTTCCAAAGTTCTTTGTAATGACTGAACTCTATTGTGAAAATATGTTATACATCTCAAAGAGCAACAGGAACTAATACAAACTACAATGACTTCTGACTGTCCTTAACAAGTTCCTCAAGCACCTCCGCCTCCCTTAATTTATCAAGCTCTCGGTACGTGGATGCTAGGTTCTGCATGGCATCTACACTGTTTTGATGCTGATCTCCTAAGAGCTGTCTTTGCTTCCTGAGGACTACAATCTCAAGATCCTCTGCTTTCTTGAAATCTTCCAGCTTGTAGTGTGTTCTAGCAAGACTCCCCATGCTCAGCAAGGTGTCAGGGTGATTTTCCCCCACAAGTTTGGTCCACTTCTCAAGCACCACAGTCTGGAGCTCCTTGGCTTTTGCAAAATCTCCGAGGACAGAGTGTGTCACAGCGAGATCCCCCATGGCCCTCAAGGTTTCAGGGTGATCTTCTCCCAGGAACTTGGATCGCTTCTCGTGCACTTTAACCCTCAGCTGATTCACTTTCTCAAAATCTTCCAGCTTAAAGTATGTTGTAGCAAGATTTCTCATGGCACTCAAGGTCTCGGGGTGATCCTCACCCAGACATTTGGTTCGCTTCTCAAGCACCAAAACCTCGAGCTCCTCTGCTTTCCTGAAATCTCCTAGCTCAGAGTGTGTAAGAGCCAGATTCTCCATTGCAATCAAGGTGTGTGGGTGATCTTCTCCTAGAAGTGTGGTCTGCTTCTCAAGCACAGTGACCTTGAGCTCCATTGCCTTCCCAAAATCTCCCAGCTCAGAGTGTGTCCAAGCAAGATTCCACATAGTGTTCAAGGTATCATTGTGGTATTCACCCAGAAGTGTGGTCTGCTTCTCAAGCACCACAACCTGAAGACTTTTTGCTTTCTCAAAATCACCCAGGTTACAGTGTGTCATAGCCAGATTGTCCATGGCCATCAGGGTGTCTGGGTGATCTGTGCCTAGAAGTTTGGTGAGCAGCTCAACCACCACAACCTCAAACTCCTCTGCTTCGTTGAAATCTCCTAGGTCGGAATGTGTCGTAGCAAGACTCCTTACGGCACTCAAGGTGTCAGGGTGATCCTTGCCTAGACGTGTGCTGCGCTTCTCAAGCACAGTGGCCCCGAGCTCCTTGGCTTTCACAAAATCTCCCAGCCCAAAGTATGTCACGGCGAGATTCCCCATGGCCATCAAGGTGTCAGGGTGATCCTGGCCCAGAAGTGTGGTCCGCTTCTTGAGCACTGTGATCTCAAGCTCCTTTGCTTTCTCAAAATCTCCCAGCTCAAAATGTATTCTGGCAAGATTCCCCAGTGCCATCAAGGTCTCCAGATGATCCTCACCTAGAAGCTTGGTCCATTTTTCGAGCACAGTGACACTGAGCTCCTTGGCTTTCGCAAAATCTCCTACATCAGAGTGTGTTGTAGCAAGATGCCCCATGGCCCTCAAGGTGTCAGGGTGATCTTTGCCCAGAAGTGTGATCTGCTTCTTGAGCACCGTGACCTTAAGCTCCTTGGCCTTCACAAAATTTCCCAGGTGAGAGTGTGTCTCAGCAAGATTCCCCATAGCTATCAAGGTTGCAGGGTGATCTTTGCCCAGGAGGGTGGTCCGCTTCTCTAGTACTGTGACCTGGAGCTCCTTTGCGTTTGCAAAATCTCTCTGCTTAAAGTGTGTCATAGCCAGATTCTCCACAGCTGTCAAGGTATCTGGGTGATCCTGGCCCAGAAGGTTGGTCCGCTTCCCAAGTACCACAACCTTGAGCTCCTGTGCTTTCTTGTACTCGCCCAGGCAATGGTGTGTCCTAGCAAGATTTTCCATGGCCCTCAAGGTGTCGGGGTGCTCTTCACCCACACTTTTGCTGCACCTCTCAAGCACTGTGATCTCGAGCTCCTTGGCTTTCACAAAATCTCCCAGCCCAGAGTGTGTCCTAGCAAGATTTGCCATGGCCCTCAAGGTGTCAGGGTGCTCCTCACCCAAAACTTTAGCCCGCCTCTCAAGCACAGTGATCTCGAGCTCGTTGGCTTTCACAAAATCTCCCAGGTCAGAGTGTGTTGCAGCGAGATTCCCCATGGCCCTCAAGGTGTCTGGGTGGTCTTTGCCCAGAAGTGTGATCTGCTTCTCAAGTACTGTGACCTCGAGCTCCTTTGCTTTCACAAAGTTTCCCAGCATAAAGTGTGTCACAGCAAGATACCCCATGGTGCTCAAGGTTTCTGGGTGATCTTCGCCCAGAAGCTTGGTCCGCTTGTCAAGCACTGTAGCCTGAAGCTCCTCTGCCTTCTTGTATTCTCCCAGATGTCGATATGTAACTGCCAGTCGGTGGATGGCTTTCAGCGTAGCTGGATGCTCTTCTCCAAAAAGTGACTTGTATTTCTCAGAGGTCTGCTCTATAAGATCTTGTGCTTCCTTGAGTCTTCCTGCAGAAAGGTATATGTACCAAAATGCAGCTCTAAAATCAGCCCCCACATTAGCATTGAAAGTGGTGATTAAGTCAACATGAGGCATCAATGTCAGAGATGCAAGAATAAGATCACTATCTGGGATCTCTGATATGGACATTCCTAGTATGGAGTTGATACAAGAGCGAGATGGCATATCATCAACAAGTGTAGTCCGACTCCATGCATGGACAAGTGGATGGATTGAGAACATTTTTGTCTTTGGGTCCAAACTGATCAAGGAATAAGCTTTGAGCTCGTTGGCAACATGCAAGAAATTGAGAGAGTTCCATTCCTCGGTGGGTCCCAAGAAGTGGGACAGGAATTCAAGTGGTTCCTGCAATTCCTCTTTGGGTGGCAACCACACTGGGAAACTGTATTTTGAAGCATTGCTGAAAATGTCCTCTGATATCCCACTGTAATGAATAAAAGAGCAGAGTTGCAACAGGGTAGCTGCTGGTTGACTGAGCTGATTAAAGCTGATTTGCCATGTTGTGTATACTGTCCAAGCATACTGATCGTGTGACTGCGCTGGTTTTTCCCTAAGAAGTTGAGCACGATTCTCTCCATACAAAGCCAAATAGTTGTCAAGGTCTTCGGATTTTGAGATGAACGCTCCAGCCTGTGCAATTGCCAGGGGTAAATAAAACAATTCCTGTTGAACAAATTAGAATTCCTTGTACAATACACTATCAAGTCTTTGACCTTGACAACCTTGGCAGCAGCCTGGAAATTTTCTTCAGTGCTTTCTTTGGTTGCACTCCGAAGCAACAAAGCAATTGCATCTGCTTCCTCCATGTCAGACACTGGAGAGTGTTCACCATAAACTTTCAATCCAGGATTGCGAGAGGTAATAATGATGTTTCCGTGGTCGCACAGAGGGAAGAATTCATGCAGGTTGATTCCTGGGTCATCAGAATTGTCGAAGAACAAGAGCCATCTCTCATGCTTTGATTGAAGCCACTTCAAAGCATCTTGTGTCGAGTCACCAACACCTTTAGACACAGCTATATTCTTTAGGCCTGTATTGATTGTGTCCAGTGTGCTAGCATCCACAAGGAATGTGTCTGAGAAGCTGTGAGATGGAGTTAGCAGCACACCCTTCAATTTAAATTATACCACCTACCTTCCTGATGATTCCCGAATGAATTTGAGAGCAATCTGGGTCTTCCCGGCTCCTCCAAGGCCATGTAGCACATAGATACACTGTTTTACTGAATCTGGGGTAAAGAATTGGTACATCTTCACCAAGATTGTCTGTCTCCCTTGAAAGATCCGAGATGGAGGGGGACAAGTGTTGATACTTTGATTCAGAGGGATTGTTGCAACATCTACATTGTTGAGCCTTACCATGTGGCTTAGCAACATACAGTACTTACTGGCCAAGGCCAAGGATGCATGTATTTCATTCACTTTGAAGCCCATGTCGACCAGGGTTATAAACTGCTCCTGGTTTCAGCAGGCTCGAGAAAATAATATTCAGCTTCACTACCTTGAAGTCTGATTGCAGCTGTTGAATGCTTTTCTGGTATGCCGCGATTTTGCTTGCAGTACTGCTTGCCTTCATGACTTCCTTGACACGGCCTCCGAAACTTTGAGATTCTCTCTGTAATTTCTCCAGTGCTGGAAGAATCCCGTGCAGATGCCTATGCAAGCACTGTCAATGCAATGCCCAAACAAAAGAGGATACTTGCTTCGCAAACTCCGTGCACAGCTCCTTCAGCATTGATGCCGTAGTATCATGATGAGCTGTCAACTGCTCTCCTAGGGAAACCGCAACTCTGAGAGTGTTCTCACAGAGTTCCTTCAGTTCATCTCGGTTTTTCTGAACCTTCTGCAGACTGTAAGTTGGTATCATTGATTCTCACAGATGGCCTACCTCAACTGTCTCCAAAAGAATAACAACAACTCCGAGAACACCTTTCACGTAGGGCACCGGCACGAGCTCTGCTAGTACTTTTACTGTCTGGATGGACTGTGCAAGCCACTCTGATCTTGTTTCCGTGGGAGGCCGGAATGTGAGGTTTACGGATCGGGGCCTAGCAGGCCAGCTGGTGCGGGACATAGTGGAGGTCAAGAGCAGAAGGTCTTGAGGCGATGCTGGGAAGATTTCCCAAAAATAGGACACGACTCACACGAGCTTCGCTGTCAAATCACTGTTAGTGCCTACCAGGGGGCTGCGTGATGGCCAGTGATTTGCTGCTTTGATCATCAAACACCAAACAGTATACCACAGTACCTCCGTATTTTAATGTTAATTTTAACGGTACCCCCCTGGTGCCTACTAGCTGAGCGTGGCAGGTACTTTTGAATGCCAACCCATTACTGTATTTCTCATGTTGCTGTATTTCCCACTGAATCCCACACTACTGTTTCCACGTTGAAAGCTTATTGGAAGGGTGATTGGCCGGGCATCAGTGCCGTTTAGAGCCGAGCCGGCCATATAATGGCAGGCTGACTGCGTTAGAGGAGTTGTGGCCATGTTCAGTCAACAATGAGGAACCTGTTGTCCTTCTCTCGAAGTTCTGCTCCTTCCGAACAGAAATTGAACCACCAAATATATAACTGAACATAGGGCATCAGCACGGCAACCGGAGCCGAGAGGCCGAGATTGCAGAGCTAAAAAAGCTTCAGGTGGACAGGCGTAATCTTATAAGTAAAGAGAGTGACTTGTGTTGAATCTGGGTCCTCCAGCCCTGCACCCTCCCTTGACTTATTCCCACGATATTCAAATTGCTGGTCACTGGATCAAGCGAAAAAAAGTGGATTTCAAGTAAGGGTCAATGGATTACCACCTTTCAATGCATAAAACAGCACCATACACTCAGAAGTGAAGTTAGATGACTTGAACCTAACTGTAGACAAGAATCTGCAAGATCTCGAGGAGAAGTCTCTGATCAACCAAAAAAAGTAAGATGAGAGCATGCGGGTTTGAGACGGCAAGAGAAGGAAGACTACAAACACTCGACAGACATGCATCCCCCACGCCTTGGCATCAACACCCTTTGCGTGGATGGCACAGAACACCGTACACCACCGCATGCAACCACAGATTTGGTACATGGAATGTCGGTGTGGGTGTTCGCCTCTGATGCACTCGCAAGCATGGGGCCCCCAGCGCACAGGTAGGTATATGAACTGTGCCTGTCCTATATCTCGAATCCGCCACAGCACACGGTCCCGTCTTACTGTGTAGCCTATGGTGATAACATAAGCTGGAGCGTGAATGAGACCGAGGAGCAACAAAGAAGGGGGTGCATGTGAGTGGACCCCCCTCACACAAGGTATCCCACCTCTGCGCATGTGGGAGGACAAATTGATGGATCCCGCAGCCTCGCACACCTCACTCAGAGGGGTGCCACAGAGGACCCTGGAGGAGGAACCGGGACAACTTGCAGACACACCGGCGATCACAAAATTTCGGATGAGCTGAATTGAAAGTTGAAACTAATCCGAGAATTTTCCTGTTGGGGCGGGAAATGCCGATCCAATGGGAAAATTCCCGGACTAGTTTCGACTTGCGATTCAGAGGAGGAGGACGAGCGAGCGACGACGACGACCAGAAGCTGATATACCAGAGAGAGATGCGAGGTGGGGACCCACTACGTTTGGGCGCAACCTTTCGTCGTAAGACTCATCAGGTGGCTGTGTTCCCAATATGTATGCAGCGATTGTTTGCTTACACCTTTGGAGCAAAACAATCACAATCACTTGGATCGGTAACACAGAATCCAACCAGGGGACTCGACACGCTTTCCTCAACCATAGCAGTCATTTTGTTTGCTTGATGAAGCAACCCAGTGCCAGTCCGGAGTTGCGGAATTCAACCTTATTGGGAACTCAACACATTTTCCTCCGAAACCGCTCCGTCCTCTCCGAGAGCTCTAATTCCACGCAACGCGGGTATTACGTTCACAAAATTTCAGCAAGCAGACAGAGTACCGTACAGAAGGTGTACGCCTCAGTTCACGCCGCGTAATCCCGTGAGCCCGGTCAAGGGCTTAAAATTTGGGTACGGTAAGCATTTATGGGTGCCCATTCCATTCAAGGAAGTTCGCGGCATCCTGTGCTCGACGAACGGTGTCAACTACAGGAAGTTTTGTAGATGGAAAGTTTAAACTGGGTTGACGTTGCCCAAGTACTTCCAAGTGGTTCGTAAAATTCACAATGTAGACTATGATAGGTATTTCAAGTATGTAAGAGTCTTGACTACTTATGGTAAGTAAGTACGGGGTTCGGGTAGGTATCTCCGGTGGAAACTAGATTCAGGAACGACTTGATGTCTGTCAGAAAGAACTGTGAGTAATTTCTGAGAACAATCGAAGGTTTACAATGATGCTTACTTGTATACCGGTGTATTCCAAGTAAGGTACAGGACGTGTGATGATTCTCTTGAAGGCTTCGGCGTGTAACTCGGTGGCTGCTGACGTAATCAAACGGGTGTATTCTTGCGGTAACGGTCTTCAGGTATGTTTCGGAGTAATTCTAAATGGGTTTCAGGGGTCAGTAGGTACTTCTCTAATATCTAATGCTACTCTTAAGGTGCTTTGGACAAATAAGTTGTCCTTGGCAGAGAGATATCAAGAGGGGGAAAACTTTTGTATTGCAAAATCGGGTCGTCCTTATATACTATTCTACAATTTCCTTTTTGGGACTCCGGGTCAATTCTACATGTACTGCCGGTCTTCTTTTGACTGTGCTTTGCACCGCTAACTGTGCTTTCCTGTGTTGTTGGACTGTGCAAACTGCGCTTTTTATGACTCCTGTTGGTATGACTCCTTCTGACTTGACTCTTTCTGACTCCCTTTGACTCCTGTTGAATCCTGTGCTTCTGATCTCTTGATGTTTGTACTTGTTTGGCTGATGCCGGGAAGACAGGCCCGAGAATTCTGCAGAATGAAAAGTAAGTCGTTTTGCTTCATTTTTAAGGTTCGGACTCCCATTTAAATGGGAGTCTGACAACGGACCAGGTAACTTTTTGTATTATCGGTTTGGACGAAGGAAGAACTAATTATTGCCTCTGTGATTTCCTCAAAATCCGAAGACATGTGCCGTCGCAGGGCAAGCGCCGCGCGCGACCCTTTTTTGACTTGCGATTCAGCTCGTCCAAAATTTTAGAATTGCCGGTGTGAGAGTATGGTCCACCCCGCGCAAAGGTAAACTGTTCGGTATCCCCCCATATCACTGCCCATACCTATGAACAAGTGGGATCTTGCACAAACGAGCCCGCGCAGTCGACCCCTATGGGCCATGTGCTACCCCCCTCCCCGTGTTCAGCCCTCAGGTGATTGCTTCCCCGTTGCCCACAACATCCTAACCCGGTGCCTGCACACACATTGTAGGCTGAAGCGCGGTCTGGCATGAATCAGCACTCATTAGTAATTCCATTCCCACCCAACATTCCTTCACAGAATACATACCAATCTTTGATCAGCCTTGGATCAGCCAGCAAAACTCTAGAATGAAATTAAAATGAAATAAGTGAACCAATATGACCTTTTTTATCGCAAAATATTATTTGCTTTGAAAACGAGATGCCGAAGGTGGTGGTGTTCCATGGGAAAATAGTTTGGCTTAAAGACTATGAAATGATTCCTGATATCCATATACGGAATAACGGAAAATATCGGATCAAAGTCGGAACACATAGGATCAAGCCTGAGTCAGAATGAATCAAGAAGAGTCAGAGGCTGTTTGAGTCATACCTAGTCATTTTCCTTATTTGTACATAGCCAGTAGTATATAAAGGAGCGGTCGGGCAGCGCGTGCCCCCGATTTTTAGCCCCACTCTCTGTAGTAGCTAGCTGAAAATAAACGCCTTACGCTCAATTGTACGAGTGCTGCAAGCCTTAAGTCTTCTTAGTTCGATCTATAAGATTTCCGAGCTTGTATCCACTTCCGACTCGAACCACACGAATCAGACCGATCTCGCTTTTTCCGCGTGATTACGTAATCAAGCTTACATAAGCACATCCGACAGAACCGACCGACCGAATTACGCAGAGAACTGTACTGCTGCTCACCGGAGCTCCGAGTGCATTCTACCGACAGAACCGACCGACCGAATTACGCAGAGAACTGTACTGCTGCTCACCGGAGCTCCGACCGCAGTTTCCGAATTAGGCAGATTCACCGCCGAATTCCTAGAAAGGCAATTCCAGTGGAACAACTCGAACACTTGGAGTTTTCTCTGAATAACGACACTTCCGAGAACTTCAAGGGTAACTAAATTTTTACCTCACATCAATTGGAGCCCACCGCGAGGGGAAAATACTGTTCTACTTCCTACATTTCCTTCTTCGAATTCACCGACTGACCGAATACCGACATGAAGATGAATCTTGACAATCCGAATGTGCAAGATTCCTACGACACCGACTATCAGCAAGCCTACGCAAATGTTCCCCAGTACCCGCCGCCAATGGGTCGCCGCAGCCCTGAGGCTGGGCCTTCCCACTACCCGCTCGGCACCGTCACCTGAAGAAGGACCCTCTACACATCGACCTCGCCATGCGCATCGACATCACCGCTCTCGCCACCACTATAATGAGGAATCTGTACCTTCTCGCGCTCGCCCCTTGAATCATGGGGGCAGCGGAGGCGGTTCGTCTTCACCTAGCTCCCACAATTCTCGCTCATCTGACTCTGAAGCCGCATCACGCATGCCTGCTCCTCCGCCTCAATACTTTAACGCACCACTTCGCACTACCTATGACATGCCTGTGCGGGGCTCGAAAGAAGCCCCGAAGACTTTCAAAGGCAAATATTCAGAGGTTCAGCAGTTTGTCGACCACTACGAGAAACTGTTGAATAAGTGCCGCATTACGGACGAAGGCGAGCGCTGCAGTCAAATTCTGAATTATTGTTCGGTTGACGTACAGAATGTTATTTTTATGATGGAGGGATATGAAGCCAAGAGATGGTCCCACCTGAAGAAAGAAATTCTGCAGTACTTTGATGCTGAGCGGGCCTTGCAGAAATACAAGCCCGCTGACGTCGAAAGATATTCAACAAAAATGCGTGGAGTCCCCATCTTCACTCTCACACAATGGAGGCAGTATTTCGTAAAGTATAATGCCATTTCTGGGGGCTGCTTGCGTCGTGGACACTTGAGTAAGCGAGACTACCATGCATACTTTTTGATAGGGATACATCGGCCCTTGCGTCAGATTTTGGAGAATAGGATCCATCAAACTAATCCCTACAGGAATGATGAAGCACAATATACCGTCAAAGAATTGAACGCAGCTGCTGAGTGGTATTTCCGACGCAACCGTTATGAATCCTTGATGGTTCACGCTGCTGATTTGGGAGAAGAGCGGATCGATGATTATTCAGGTGATGAACCAATTTTAGGATCATCTAGTAGCGATGAGGATGAAGATAATTATGATGAATATTTGCGAAAGAAGAAGCAACGCGCGAAGAAGAGGAAGCAAGAGAAGAAAGAGAAACTTACGAGCACGAAGCCGGCAAGTGAGCGGGAGCGACAGAGGTTTGATGGAACAGAGGAAGAAATTGCCAACATGATTCGCAAGCTGAACTCCATGAGGATCGACGACCCGGAATACGCACCAGTCTACTTCAAAGTGATGGTAATGGACAAGACCGGGACAGCGAAGGAATGTGTGAAACCTCCAGCGTTATACCAGAATTCTCCCAACCCGCCGCCACGAGTGCAACAGCCCTACCGACCACCTCCCTCCGATGCTCGGCCCCCTGTGACGTTCCCGAATAATATTCCGTTGAACACTGCACCAAACGAACGGCCCAGAGGAGGTTCCGAGTGTTTCGGATGCCATGCAGAAGGCCACCGAATATTTGAATGCCCTACAGTCGCGGAGCTTATCGGAAGAGACATTGTGAGATTCAATGAGGAGACCCGCCGGCTTTGTATGAAGAATGGTGACCCTATTCGCCGGTTTGGAGGTGAGTCTTTGGTTAAGGCAGCTGAACGAATCGCCGGTCAAGGGCCGCGGGTTATGTTTGCGCTCACCGAGCCGACGCAAGACCGAAGCGCGGCAGTACATAGCTTTTATCAACAAGAAACTAGACGGGCGCAAATTGTAGAGGTTGATAGCGGAGAAAGTTCAGCAGCGGAGGATGAAGGAAACGAACCAGATGGAGAACCAGCAAGCTCAGATGAAGGATCCGTGACAAGTTCAGAAGAACGTGTGTACTTCAGCGTGCCGAAAACGCATGGTTATCAGATCTTTGAAGCGCAACGCACAGTCCCTAGTATTCGGAAGGTCAGACGAGAGACATTTGACGGTGTGTACGTACCGCCGCGGGGAAACATGAAGAAAGGAGAGGTTCGAGACTTAGCCGACAACTCACCTAGGAAAGAGAAAGGAAAAGCAAAGGAAGCCGACAATGCCGTGCCGAGTCCTACGCCCGGGCCGAAACCGGCATCCGGTCCGAAACCCGCGCTGCCAAAGGGCAAGACGCCGTCCCGACATTTGGACAACGTTCAGCCTTACGAAGCACGCAAAGTACGTATCGAGAAGGACGTCGAGATGAGGGATATTGTGGAGAATGAAGATTCCATCCAGAAGCCCCCTAGCAGAGGCGAACCCAAAGAGGAAGGTGGAAAAAGAGTGGCCAGACAATCGGAACTGTCCGCGACAGTTGATCGCCGTCAAGTTTTGAATCGAATCCTGGACACTACGGTGCCTATGTCTGTCCGAGAAATCATGGTGACTTCCAAGGACCTTTGTGCTGACTTACAGGAAATTACCAAGCTCAAGAATGTACGAGCAGTCTTGTTGGGAAGCACCCGAAATCACCCTTTGATCGCCAATCTCAATATTCCGCGGAGTGAAGGCATGCTAATTAAAATTGACATTGAAACTAACGGCCACACTATCTGCGCTATAGTAGATACAGGATCTCAACTCGATGTGGTTAGTGCCGAAGTTGCAGCATTGAAAATCCAAAGGACAGTCGACATGAGCCAAGTAACCGGGATGCACGATGCCAACGGTGGAAACAGTCAGCTGCAGGGGTGGATTAGGGATGTAGAATTCAATTGTGGGGGAGCTCAAACCAGTACTGACCTATGGGTCTCGCGCAAGCCGCCTTTCGATCTTTTACTCGGGCGTCCTTGGCAACGTGGCAATCTAGTAAGTATTGATGAGCGCGAAGAAGGAACTTATTTAATTTTCAAGGACAGACTTACGAGACGACCGCGCTTCGAGTTATTGGCAGTCCCGTATAAAGGCCCGCTAGGGGATTTCCGTTCTGAGAAGACGAGTCATTATCAGTCATTCACAATTATGACTGGTAACGACTTAAAAATAAGAAGGCGGGGCGAGTCAGAAATAAGAAAACGAAGCGCGGGGAAGAAGAACGATGAAGGGCGGGATCCAGGAAATGTACTGACAAAAGAAGCTCACCACGTGAAAATGATTTGCAGCCAATCCCGACGGCGGGAGATAGTACGCGGAATTTTCTGTTTTTGGAATACTGCGTGCATAGGGTGGAATCTTGTTTCGGGAATGTTATTGCTCTTGCAGAAATCGTGGCTTGGAAGACGACGAGGCGATCTAGAGAAGAAGGTGAGTCAAAATAGCATAGTATTAAAGGACGAGGAGTGCGATGAGTCGAACTCACGGAATAAACCCCGCCTTCGCTCTATCGACATGTCTCTTGCTCAGCCTGCACCCGACAAATCGCTCTTCGCCCCAACGCCCCACCAGTACCTTTCCCGTGACGCGCTGAATGCGCCGCCTGCTGCCGCGGTCGCGCTAACCACCAATGACCCCGCCGAGATCATGACGGACGCGGTGGCCCGCCTGTGGCGCAAGGTCACTACTGGGGAACCTCTCGTTGTTTCGCCATCCTACGCCGCTTCGCCCATGATGGAATACTACGGCGTAGTCAATTTCAAGGATGGGACACCAGCTCACCTCTTCTCCCGACTCGGAAATCGCACGCTCATGCACGATCCCGCCAACAATAAGATCCATCAGAGCTCCGGCCATGAATTAGTGTACCACTTCCCAGCGCCCGTGGACCCCAGCGAGCTCTGGAAATTCGAGGTGCCCTATCCCCTGGATAAAAACGTTCACGACACCTTCTTCGTACTCTCGGACGGGTTCCTCGCACCTGACGACGTCGGGTTTCCTATGCACGCCACTCCCGTCAGCCCCCCATGCTGCCACTTGAAGAAAGACTGAAAGGCAGATCGGTACGACCTAGTTTAATCCGTCAGATGAGAAATTTAACGAGCCCCGCGCAGATCGCAGAGTATTTCACTAACGTTACCGCGGGATCTCCATCGACGGATAGCGAGACGCCCACCGACAACGCTGCGAGCCCGGTTCGCGAGGGACGTGTTACGGTGGATTTGCGCGAGGTCAGCCGACAAGTTCTCGCTGGTTTTCGTGCTCCAATTCGCGTCGACTCGGATATCGTCAAGAAGCTCGACGAGGAGATTGACCGCGAGCGCGTTCGCAAGCTCGGCGAGGAGATTCACGCACGCGCTCAGCGCGCACTGAGCACGGGCAGCGATGGCAGTATTCCTGCTCTAGTTTCAGACTACGGAAGCAGTACGGGATCGTCGGGACCTACCGGCGTCTGTGAGCTCTGCGGCGAAGGACCCCATGCATCTGCTATCGACTGTACGGCACGACCCCCTGGCCTTGATCCTGTCATCGTGGACGCCGCCGAACAGGCTGCAGATGAAGGTATGTGGTATCTTGATGATTGGGTGGTTAGTCGTAAGCTAAGTCGGCGGAAAACAGAACTCGATAAGCAAGCTGAGATCCAGCGTACCTTCGATGCTGCCGTAGCTCCCATTTTGAACGAATTATTCCAAATTTCGGGCCGCCAGCCTGTCACTGTGCAGCAGATTTTCGACGTTGCGCGCGAGGCCCAGAGAACCACCCAAGATCTTGCTGTTGCTTTTGAGAAGAGACGCGCCGAGGAAGAAGGAAAGATTGTCGAGATATTTGAAGGAGAGATGGCGAGAGTTCTGAGTACCCTACCCGAGGACGTGCGTCGACGTTTGAGTCAGAACGCCGTGAGTTCGTCCTCGGGAACTTCGGCCGTTGACGTTACGGCAATTACGGCTCATGCCGACCGGATCGAGACTCCCGTCCTCGACTATCAGCGAGGACGTGTGGTCACACGCGATCTATTCTCCAGTTCCTCCCCTTCGTCGACACACGACTCTTCCTCTCTCGACATCTCGTACTCCACCAACCTGCACCAGCCGTCCGCGCCCTATAATGACTGGTCTCCGCGAATTTCGGAGTGGTCAGTTGACTCTGAAATCATCAACCCAAGATTAATTATTAACGCGGCTGTTTCCAGGGCGTTACTGAGCGGAGTGCCGTCGGACGAACACGACTCCCTCTATGACGACCTTCCGGCTCTCAGGAGCTTTCCCTCCGACTTGGATTTGTTGGCATCCTGTAGCTGGAAACGCTTCGCGCATTACCCACCCCGACTTTTTCATCGAACACGAGGTTCCATCGGCCGACGCCGACGCTATTCACCACCAGCTGCACCAGTGGGCGCACGACTGCCGCGCTTCAAAGGATCAATTCTTGTCTAATATCGAAGAAACCGCAGCGGGGCCGTTGAGGACGCGCTTGCTAAGGACGCGCTTGCTACGCTCCATGGGCCACTGTCCCATTACCTGGACTTACGCTTACATGGCGGTGCATGACCACGGCACCCTTCATTACCTCCCTCCGCTTTCCCCTCCTGCGAACCACACGAGTCTCTCCACGCCCGACCCGACGCAGATCCCCACGTCACTCGACTGGTCCTTGCCCGACTCAAGCGACGCTTCGCAGAGCTCGCCCGCCGAACTAACCGAGGCAAATCTCGCTCGTCTTCAGCAGCAGGCCGGGAAGCAACCGGAAGGACCGTCTCGCCATCCGAAAGTCGTTCAGAAGTCCCAGCGTTCGCACCTCAGTAAGTTCCGCGGGGATGCTATGCGTCGAGCTGTCCTGAAACACCAGGCTTACTCCGCTACAGGCTTTACCGAGCCGCAGACTATCCGTGCCGTCGCCGGCTGCCGTATTGCGCTTATGGAGGCGCTTTATCATCTGGAAATTTTGTTGTGGAATCACTCTGCAATGCAGCTCGAGGTGCGCAATCGATTTCGTCATATCGAAGCGACCTGCTCACCTACTTCCACTTCATATCGTCCTCCCTCCGCCGAGCAGCCCTCATTTCCCAAGACGTACCTGCACCATCCCTTTCTCTCGGACTACGACGCCGCCCGCGCCCAGACGGTGTGGCATGCTCTCCTGCGTATCGGCCGTGACGAGGTCGCAGCTCTCTTGCACCAGATGCTTGTTTTGCGCTTTCGGGAGGACTATGCGCTCGCACGTTTGTTCAACGCCGGATTTCTGGAAGAACAGTACCCCGAAACTGATTACCGAGCTTGGGACTTGCTTCGGGACATCACCAAGCCCCTTCCCCGTGCCATGCACATTAACCGCAACGACGCGGCGTCGAACTCGAACGCCACCAAGCCTGCCGATGCCGAGATCGACTCCGCCATGCCCGACTTGGACGCCTCGGAGTACGAGCTTGGATACCCCGAGAGCGACCATGGGCACAGCCGTGAGAAAGAGGATGACGAGATCATGGCGGACGCCACCGATGACAGCAACGACGATATGGACCTGGGGAGCTCTGTTGGGAGCGACTTTTATTCCTACTGCGGCAGCCCTGATGCTCTTGCCCGCCACTCCGTCTGAAGAACCACGTATGTCTTTATTTATTCCGTCCGCCGCGCCCATATTTATAGATTCCAGAATTAATCCAAGCAAACCGAACGCGGGGATTGCCGTGCGAACCCCCCTTTCTTTTCTTCCCAAACTAGTTACGTTCGGGTGCCTCCTAGCCGGGCTGGGGGTATTGTTTAATTTTGATGCGATGAATAGGCGATTGGCGATGCGAAGAGTCTGGAGTTGTTCAATTCTGTGTAGGCGCTTTATTCTACTCTCGGAAGTTGTTGTAGCACGATTCGGTACTGCGACAAATCTTCTGACCCATTATTCGGTTCGAACTAAGCAACAGCCACCAAGTATCGGGAACCCCATGTGTTTTTCATTATTCTCTAAGCCCAATACCTCCGTTAACATCGATGAACTACTAGTCGAAGATAAGATGGAGTTTGAAGATGACGACGAGTACATATTTTATCCGGTGGAAATGCAAGATGCGAGAGGAAAAGAGTACCAAGCCTTCACAATGTATAAACGAGTCGACAAGAAGGTGCGGCCAGTCTCGACAACCTTTCCGCCTGGATACGAGGTGCGCAGAACCATTCCTGAGGATCCCATGAAGACTCTACCCGAACTTTCGCCGAATCCCCCGCCATTTACGCCCACGGAGCGTTTAAGTCTGGAACGTCTGAAAATTCTAGACATTAACGGTGAAGGGTTTTTGAGCAAAGAAGAAGAACGACTGTTTATTCGGGTAATGGAGTTGAACCAAACGGCGCTAGCGTTTGAAGACTCGGAGAGGGGCACCTTCAAGGAGGAATATTTCTCACCGTACCGAATAGCGACAGTTCCGCATACACCCTGGGAGTTCAAGAATATTCCGATACCACCAGGAATCCTCGACAAAGTCATTGAAGTACTGAAGTTGAAGATGGAGGCAGGCGTATATGAGATGTGTCAGTCTTCGTATCGATCGAGGTGGTTCTGCGTGATGAAAAAGAATGGAAAACTCAGGATTGTGCATGATTTGCAACCGCTGAATAAAATCTCAGTTAGGGATGCAGGGATGTTGCCGATCGTGGATGATTTCGTGGAAGGTTTTGCAGGGCGGCAATGCTATACCGTTTTCGATTTATACTGGGGATTTGACGCTCGAAAAATGGACCCAGAAAGCCGAGACTTAACTGCATTCATGATGCCCTTAGGCCTTTTGCGGATAACTTCAATGCCCACTGGCTACACGAATTCCCCATCGGAATTTCAAAAGTGTATGGTTTTCATATTGCGCGGAGAGATTCCTGATGTCGCTAATATTTTTATTGACGACCTTCCTATCAAAGGGCCGAAAACGCGGTACTTACAGGAGAATGGGCAACCAGAGACGCTCAGTCGAGAATCCGGGAATTCGGAAGTTTATTTGGGAGCATGCGGTGGATGTAAATCGCATAATGCACAAAACCAACTGCGCTGGGGCCACGTTTTCAGCAACCAAAGTACAGTGTTGCCGGAGGCAAGCCTTAATCATTGGGCAAACCTGTTCTCCCGAAGGCCGAATCCCAGATCGAAAGAAGGTTTCTGCTATCCTTGATTGGCCGGCTCTGAAGACCCCACAAGAAGTTCGGAGATTCTTGGGATTGTGCGGAACAGTGCGGATCTGGATTCAGAATTATTCTGCGATTATTCGACCGCTCACTGAATTATATCCGCAGGAATGAGGATTTTCTTTGGAATGTACGCCGCCAAATGGCCTTCAAAAACATAAAACGACTTGTCGCTGACGCTCCCGCCCTCCGACCCATTGATTACAAGTCCGAAGAAGCCTTGATTTTATCCGTAGACTCGAGTCACGAAGCGGCCGGCATGATCCTTTCTCAAAACGATGGGGATGGACTTCGACGCCCTGCGCGGTACGGATCAATCCCGATGAGTGAACGCGAGTCCCGATATTCACAGCCAAAATTGGAATTATTCGGCCTGTACCGTGCCTTACGCCATTGGCAGATTTACCTGATTGGTGCAAAGAAACTGGTAGTGGAAGTGGATGCAAAGTATATTCAGGGGCTGTTGAACCATCCTGATCTGCACCCTGATGCAGCTGTAAACCGATGGATCCAAGGAATTTTAATGTTCCATTTCGCCTTAGTCCACGTGCCAGCTACTAAATTCCAAGGGCCAGATGCATTGTCGAGGCGAACCCCAGCGGAAGGAGAAGAGGTTGAGAGTGATGATGATTCTTGGTTGGATAATATTGCGTTGCTTATTCAGGAGGTGAATACCGGTAAGAGATCAGGGTCCGAATGGGAATTGCCTTCGTGCATGATGACTCGAAAAGGCCAGGAGAAACTTCTGGGAGATATTTATCGTTTCTTGAGCACCCTTGAAGCGCCGGTGTTCGAAGATTCGCAATCTCACCGGCGATTTCTTACCAAGGCTACGCGGTATTTGATCCAAGGAGGCCAGTTGTTCAAGAGAAACTCGAAGGGAGCACCGCAGAAGGTCATTCTGGATCCCAAGAGCAGACTGCGAATTTTGGAACAAGCACATGATGACCTGGAACATCGGGGAATTTTACCCATCTGGGAACTGCTTCGAATTCGATTCTTTTGGCCCAAAATGTACAATGACATTAAGCATCATATCGCATCTTGTCACCGGTGCCAAACCAGAAGTGTGAAGAAACTAGAAGTCCCCACCACAGTATCGACGCCTGTAGCTCTGTTCCAAACAGTGTACATAGACATTATGATGATGCCAGAGGCAGATGGATACAAGATGATTGTAGCAGCGCGGGATGATTTATCTGGAACTTGCGAGGCACAGGCCCTTAAAACGCGAACCGCCGATGATCTAGCCAATTTCTTCTGGGTGAACTTGTACTGTCGGTACGGGTGCCCGAGAAAAGTGGTCACAGACAACGGGTCCGAAGTTAAAGCTGGGTTTAGCAAGCTTATCAAGAAAATGGGTGTTCCACACGTACGAATTTCAGCTTACAACAAGCACGCTAATGGAGTCGTGGAGCAAGGACACTTCACACTACGAGAAGCTATTGTCAAATCTTGCGGAGGAAAGATTGAATTGTGGCCCGCCAAGCTTCCCATAGCACTGCTTGCTGATCGGGTTACCGTAAGCCGGGTAACGGGATTTTCGCCATATCAATTACTGCATGGTACTGATCCACTTTTGCCCTTCGATCTAATGGAAGCGACCTTCTTAGTAGCCGGATTCCGACCAGGAATGTCCACTACCGAATTGCTGACCCTGCGGATCCGCCAGCTTTCGAAGCAAGATCAAGATATCAAACGAGCTATTGAGACCCTGCGCAAAGCGAGATTCAGATCAAAAGAGCAATTTGAGCGGCACTTCATCAAGAAACTCCAGAAAGACGAATACAAGAAGGGAGAACTAGTGCTAGTACGCAATGTAGGGTTGGAATTGGAAGTTAGTACCAAACGAAAGACTTCAGATAAGTATTTCGGCCCCTACGAGGTCGAGCGAAAGAACAAAGGAGGTGCTTATATTTTGCGAGAACTAGACGGGGCATTATTTCGACATAATCCAACTGCCGCATTCAGACTTATTCCATACATTACGCGCAATCATTGGTTCATGAGAGGAGACTGGATGGATCTGGAGAAGACTGATGCCGAACCCGTTACTGCAGACAAAGACTTGTTCGAGTCATCAGACGTATATAAATAAACCCCTCTAGACGCAGAGGCATTCGCCACGGCAGAGCAAAGAAGGAAAAACCCTGACGCCACGAAGCAAGTCACGCCCCTCAGGAATGCAGCTATTTAATCCCTGGTGAGAGCGAAAATGCGGTGAATCACTCTTACCATCCACCACCCACTATCACGATTCACCATGCCCGTCGCAGAGACCGCTCGCGGAGTCATTTGTATGGGTGTTCGCCTTAGCCAGTCGGAATCCAACCTAAGAAGCATGCACCGGGAATCCGAAGCGGCGGTAAGCAGCTCATGGAAGTCGTTATCATTCCTTACTCATGACCATCATGACCACTCCATGAAGAGCCTGCACGCTAATCTGGAGCAACATGTTTGTTACGGCCGCCTCCTCCAATCGCCCGAGCTTCCGTTCGCGACCCCATCCTACATCTACAGCCCAAACTTGTCCTGCTCAGCATCTGTTTATTCCGATCAGAGAGAGGAATCGTGGCAGGAAGCCCTTACCTCGACTGTGCCGCCCTACTATAACCCCCACCAATTCCAGCGCGCCAGCCAGTCGTACCACATGATGGACGGCTACCCTGCTTCCACCATCCCGACCCAAATGCTGCACCCGTCTACATACGCGACCATCGAAGAGGAGCTGGCGGCCAAGTTCGACGCACTGTTGATGTGGGAGCGTCGCCGTGATGCTCTGCGCCAGGAGCTGCGCACGAGCCCTCCCGCACCGCTCCCCGTAATTGTCTGGCGCCACCGTGTCGAAGATGTCTTTCAGCTCAAGACTACGCCGCGACGTTTGCTGCAGGACGGAGACCAGTTGGAGTGTTATGGTCTGCTCGTTGGCGTGTGGGCACTCACCTCGTTGAAGCTTTATAGGGAGGATGGCATCTACTGGTTGTGCGTTAACCACGGAACCCGTCAAGAAGCGCTTCTTCGGGTGAATTTGGAAGACACGTACATGGGAGCGAGTAGTGTCAGACGCCTTGTCCACACCGTCAAAACGCGGTTGTCCACGCTCTTTACCCGTCGCGGCGCCACTGGGCGCACGTAATTGTCCCTGATGCTCGAAGTCTTCTAATCGCTACCAATATGCATGTAACTGTTCGCTTTCGTTCGTTCCGCTATCAGAAATCATTTCAATGTCTTAATGACTGAGGACAGTCAAGATTTCTCCGTCCGCCGCGGATGTTCCATGGGAAAATAGTTTGGCTTAAAGACTATGAAATGATTCCTGATATCCATATACGGAATAACGGAAAATATCGGATCAAAGTCGGAACACATAGGATCAAGCCTGAGTCAGAATGAATCAAGAAGAGTCAGAGGCTGTTTGAGTCATACCTAGTCATTTTCCTTATTTGTACATAGCCAGTAGTATATAAAGGAGCGGTCGGGCAGCGCGTGCCCCCGGATTTTAGCCCCACTCTCTGTAGTAGCTAGCTGAAAATAAACGCCTTACGCTCAATTGTACGAGTGCTGCAAGCCTTAAGTCTTCTTAGTTCGATCTATAAGATTTCCGAGCTTGTATCCACTTCCGACTCGAACCACACGAATCAGACCGATCTCGCTTTTCCACGTGATTACGTAATCAAGCTTATGTAAGCACATCTGACAGAACCGACCGACCGAATTACGCAGAGAACTGTACTGCTGCTCACTGGAGCTCCGAGTGCATTCTACCGACAGAACCAACCGACCGAATTACGCAGAGAACTGTACTGCTGCTCACCGGAGCTCCGAGTGCATTCTACCGACAGAACCGACCGACCGAATTACGCAGAGAACTGTACTGCTGCTCACCGGAGCTCCGAGTACATTCTATTTCCATCCGACCGCAGTTTCCGAATTAGGCAGATTCACCGCCGAATTCCTAGAAAGGCAATTCCAGTGGAACAACTCGAACACTTGGAGTTTTCTCTGAATAACGACACTTCCGAGAACTTCAAGGGTAACTAAATTTTTACCTCACAACGTTCGCAGGCATCCGCACTTGACTCTCCAAGCGATACCTCCTGGTGTATCTGTCGGAATCTCCAGTGTTCCCTGGGGGGAGGGCTCAGGTGGCCCAGGCCCTGACAAGAATGCGTGCGTGTTGTCATGATTCCATTTGAATTTCGCATCTCCCTCCAGGGGACGCGGACGCCGCGCCCACAAGGCTATACAAACACGGCGGACAATCAGTCAACACCTAGCCGGCAGGTAGCACGCGTCACGGCACGCAGAGCTGAAGCAACACCTAGATAAATCCGACGCTTTGACGCGTCCGGACTTTCCCGCGGGCACGATGCAGCCACGCGTTCTCGGGGATTTCCGGATGATGAATGATGGGAACCAATAGTTTTATTCTCCTGGACTCAGCTTCTGCCTGAATATTTCGTAAAACAAAGCTAAACTGTCTTGGAGTAAAGGAGTACAAGACTGGGACAAATATTTGTGTCAGAACACCTGAAAACATAGCAAAAAGCCGAGTTGAACATGGGAAATTCAACATTGCGGTGAGTTGAACCACCCAATCCCCCTATAAATTGGTAGGGGTGTGAGGAATAATCATAGTGTTTTGTGAATATTTTTTTTAAGCTTGTACAAGGAGTGAAGCACCAGGTTTGCTGGTGCGTTACCGCGAGTGTGACACATCAGAACTCCTGGCAGCGCCCGGCATAGTTTCAACTGTCACGCTCCTACTGATCTGCTCCAATAGCAGGGCTTCTTGCCTTCAATTCAGCCTGAAAAAAATCCTGAAAGTTGTTGGGAGGTAAGACCTTATGCTTAAACATACTTACATATGAATCCCTGCTTTAAACCAATGTACCGTGGGCTTATTGCATTTCGGAGGTGTTTTCACTGAGCTCTTGCCCATATAGCCTCAAGATTTTGCACACTGTCTATTCCCTATCTTGTTGCGTGAATTTTGATCCATTCCTCAGAATATTTGAATCAGAATTGAGCCCGGAGGACGAAAATCAAGAATGGAGATCATTTGCCTCCCGGAAACTCCCGAGAACGCGTGGCTGCATCGTGCCCGCGGACAAGTCCGGACGCGTCAAAGCGTCGGATTTATCTAGGTGTTGATTCAGCTCTGCGTGCCGTGACGCGTGCTACCTGCCGGCTAGGTGTTGACTCATTGTCCGCCGTGAAATGGTGCTTCGAGAGGACAATGCGCTTACCTCTTCCTCCATTGTTCGACGGATGGGGATGGTTGACTGGGTAGACCAAAGCGCGGCTAAAGTTTTGCGTTCGCAGGCATCCGCACTAAATCTTGGCTCCAAGCGGTCCTTGATGCCACTAGACCCAGCTGGGATACCCTTTGTGATGCGTCCTCGCGGGTTGAACAACGTTGCGGAGACATCTGAGACATCTCAGTCGAAAACCCTTTGGGGGACGAGAGATGTTGATCATGTGTGCTCTCTCTCTCTTGTTCTTCCATTCCAGGGTGCTTAGTCGCAATTCAAATTATGGGGCCCACGCAATCGACGCGTCTGACGCGTCGATTCTTCTCCCTGAATATTTTTTTCTTTCAACATCATCCGCCTCGTTTTAATCTTGTGATGTTTGGTGAACATCCCATCTCTTCTCCTGCTCCTCCGGGATCGCACTTGCATCGATAACGCCAAGCCACGCGAATGATCACGCGAGGCTTTGATCGAAAACGACTATAATAGGCGCGCCGGATTTGCGCTCACGTCACTTCCCCTCCCCGAGTGGTTATTTTAGCGCTTCCGCTTGAAGTCATTCAAGCTCAGCCGCCTCGCAAGCTTTCCCGAGTCACAGCGAGCGCTCGAGACACGACCCCTTTCCATGAACCACCAGGTACTATTCAATGTCTCACCTTTTTTCCCCAATTCTGACCTTGCGATTTCAGTCCGGCGTGCCAACGTCTGTGCTCGATTTTCGCGCCTCTCAAGCGCCTGCCGAGCCGCCAAACCCAGGTGTATCGCCCCGCTCTACCCTCATCGCTCCACACGCCGCCGCCGCAAGTTCGTCCCAATCAGCGCCACAGTTCACCTCGGACAGTAGCTTTGCCTCGACTCATCGTCCCGTAACCTACTCTGAGTACTCTCACGGCTATCCGACGCCCCCCTCGCACCTCGCCGCCCTGTCTCCTGTCAACGATCCACACGCCCAATCTCGGCGCCCCGCAATTCCGCAGAGTCGCCCACCGGCTATGGACCCTCCAGGTGCTTCGCAGCCGCAACGGAGGCCATCTGCATCGTCTCATGCAAACCCTGTGCCTTACCCGACGCCCCCCACACGCTCGACCGCCCTGTCACCCGACCAGCAGCAGCAGCAGCAGCAGCGGATGCCGATGATGCAGCCACCTAATGCATTCGCACATACTGGGCCCGGGCACGGACAACACCCCTTTTATCCTCCTCCTCCGTCGCAACTACCCACTCCGACAGACTCCAGGCCTCCTCACCCTCACCCACCGCATGCGTCGGCGCCGCAGCAGCAGTATGCGTATTCCGTTCCTTTCCCTTATCCCCCTCCTGCGCAACTCCCTATGTCCAGCGGCGGACCCCCTCTGCAGACAATGCCCTCTCAGCAACACACTTCTATTCCTGGTAATGCACAGCACATCACAGGCGTACGACGGGCCGTCTCTGCATCGCAGCAGCGACCCATACCCTCTGCGCACGCCTCGACGTCGCGCCAGGGCCCGCCGCCTCCGGTGCCCTACCCCCAAGAGCCGCAGTTGGTCCCGTCCAACTATTCGACCTCGCCGCAGGTCCGCATCTCAACCAGCATCCTCCCGCCCTTGCCGCCGCCACCTCCCGCACGTGGCCCTGGCCATGGTGGCGAGCTCCCCGTCCTCGACTCCCCGGAATACATCGAGGAGCTTAAGCGGCGGGTGAAATTCCACGAGGAGGAGCGCACGCGGCTTGCGGAAGCGGTGCGTACGCTCGAGGGGCTACTCGCGCGGGCACACCAGCAGTACGTCGCCAACGGGAGGGAGCACACCGAATTCGTGAAGCAGGCGACGGAGAAGAATCATGGGCTGAGGGCTGAACGCGACACGGCGCGGGGGGAGCGCGACGCGGCGCTGGCAGAGTGTCAGCGGCTAAGGTCCCAACGGGACGAGGCTGTGCACAACGGGCTTGGGCTGCGGAGAGAGCAGGTGCAGTTCCAGGAGCGGATGCGGGAGTTGGAGGAGACAGTGCAGAGGTGGCAGCAGACGGGGACCGCGTCGCTCACGCACATACAGCGGCTGAGAGGGGAGCGGGACGAGTTGAAAGCGCGGGTGAAACATTGGGAGGCTGCGGCGCGTGAAGCGGCTGCGACTACCGCTGTCGTCGTTCCAAAGGTGGAAGGGGTTGTGGACGAGGTACTTGGTCTTTGTTATTCTCACGAGTAGGCCGGCGCTAACGACGTACACAGAAAGCACCTGATGCCCTGATTACCCCCAAACCCGAGCCCCTCGACGACCTCGAGCTGCAATACCCGCCCGACGAGCCCGAGCCGGAGCCAATGGCGGGCCCCTCAACGAGCCTCCCCGACGACGCCGCAACGCTCTACTCCGCCGGCCCCTCCACCTCGCCCTCCACGTTCATCGCCTGGGAGCCGCCGCCCCCGCCTTTCGAGGCGCCGGAAGACCGCAAGCGCACTCGGGAGGAGTACGAGGCCGGTGCGGATGCGGATGGCGAGGCGCGCCCGTCGGTGCGCCCGCGCCTGGACGCAGACGCAGACGCAGACGCAGACGGCGGGTTCTCGATGGGTCCGGCGTTCCCGCTCCCGCGCGACGTCTCGCTGGCTGTGGGGGCGCTGAACAGCCCGGTGCGGTATTTCATGGAGGTGCGGCGCAAGGCCCATGGATGAAGGAACGGAACGGAACATGGCCGTCACGGCGCGCATACACAACCAAGTCTAAGTACTAGCTCGGGGACCGCTTTGGAGCGAGGTATGCCGCATTTGGTCTTTTGGGGAGGGGTGGGGATTGATTTTTTTATTGTTTGACAGCGATTTGTTCGACGCGCGACGGTGCTGATGAAGCGCACACTACACTGCATCTGCCTCCCTGGCGTTTCGCTTGAGTGTGGAAAGAAGTGTCTGGACCTGCGTGGGCGGCCTCCTTTGAAGGCGGTCCGCTTTGTTTTGAAGGCGGTCCGCAGTCCTCCGCCGAGACTAGATCGCAGGAAGGACATCTGAGGTCGCTGCCAGGATGGGACTTCGCCCGCTACTTTCTGCCAATTATGTTGACCTTGACACATGTACAATTGCGGACGTTCCTCTACTTGTACTTTTTTATCATACACACACATTTGTGCCTCCCAGACTTGCCTTCTATGGAAGGCGATACTACTTAAGAAAAAGCGACATCAATGCGGCGGCTGCAAAACGGCTAGTGCTTGATAAATAATGAGCTTCGCTGGTCAACAGCTGCGCCTTTCGGCTTGAGCCTGGTCTTGTGGCGTCTCCCATGACATTCCAACTGTCAGATAGAACAATCCATGATAGTCTCCGCTCGTGCTTGAAAAAGTTGTCGCATCGCAGCCAGACAATCCCTGGAATAAAGGCCGCCCTGAGTATACCTTAACAGGTTTGTAATTATGTAGCCTCGTTTCTTTCAAAGAATTTCTGACCAGCTGCAACGTGCCGGCCTACGGACGAATATACAGCACATATTCTAGGACCGTTGCATGCGGATCCTTGACGTTATCGACCACATTTGCTCCGGCCATCGGTGATTGAGTTAGGGCATAATGTCCATCAGTCACCACGAGCAACTAGATATCACCGTTTTCCTCCCACCCACACACCCACTTTCTACCCCACACCATGAGTGACCAGACCGCTCCACGTCCACGCAGGCAGCTTCCGAAGGTCCAGTTTCGAGTCCTCATTGCTGGGCGAGCAAATGCCGGGAAGACCACCATCCTGCAGCGAGTGTGCGACACAACAGAGAGTCCAGAGACATACAGAATGGTGGATGGTGAACGCACAAAGGTCGAGTCAAAGACCTCATGCACACCATTGCACATTGTACTAATGGGCCAGCAGATTCAACTCATTCCCACATCGGATGTGCGCTGTGGTAGTGGTACCTTCATGGCCTTTATTTAACATGTATTCTTTTTAGCGTGGAGAGCACGACATCACAGATGAACTCGAGTTCTCGAATCACGATGGATATGTATTCCATGATTCATGTGGACTGGAAAACGGTAGCACGAAGGAGCTGAAGACTCTACAAGACTTTGTTCGTAACCATGCCGAGAAGAAGACACTTGCTGAACAACTGCACGTCATTTGGTATGTAGCACCCTTTTTCTCGAGACTAGGGGTTATGTTTATTTTCAGGTACTGCATACCAATGGACGATCATCGTCCCGGCTTGAATGTCGATCCACTTAACGCACTTCAGATTGATAAGAATGGTATACTATTGGCCAACCATCCACTCTGCTCTAATTGTCTGCACAGTGCCTGTGATTGCCGTATTCACAAAATGGGATGCATTTAGGCGAAACATGCGTATGGACTTGGAGGATGATGAACAGGCGGGGGACGACTTGGACAGGCTGACCGACCAGAGATGCGAGGAGATCTTCCAGAGAGAATGCTTGGATAAAATTGGGGACACAACTCCATTTGTGCTTCTGGAAGGTCAGTTATCACACAGCTGATGAGCATTTTTATGCCTGATTTCTGATTTTGGGAATAGGGATGAATGACCCTGCTGCACATTGTGATGAGCTTATCCAAACTACAGCGGAGGCTCTGGACAGCGGCACAGTAACTCTTATGCTTTTGGCAGTACAGACGAAGAATCTCGAGCTATCTGTTCAACGTGCAGTACAGGAAAGTCTCAAAGTGTTCAATGTGGTACGTGTCATAGAACTATGCTCAGCAGCTGTTCAGAACACATCACATATAGGAACCATCAGTATTGATGAAAGGTCGGAAATTTGGAGCCTTTGCAAGTCAACACATCTCACACTATGTTGACATGTAGGTGGATTTATGAAGAAAATTAAAAAGGCTGTCACCAAGACGTTGGCGCGGGGGCCATCCAAAAGCCTGAAGGTGGAGGATGTGGTCAAGGAATGCTTGAAAGCATTTCCGTGGTTATGGGCAAGTGTTAACATGATGATGTTGCATGTTTGAACTGATAAGAAAATTTGGTCTGCATAATCAGTTGGTGAGTCTGATCTGATGTGCTCTCCATTGCACTGCCGCTAACTGTGACGTGCCATGTGCACAATCAGTATGTGAGTCCGACCCAACGGCCGTTCCATTGCACCGCTGCTGACTGTGATGTGCTGTGCACCATCAGGCTGTGAGTCCAACCCAACACCCGCTCCATTGCACGGCCGCTGACTGTGATGTGCTGTGTGCCATCAGCGGGTGAGTGCGAGCCAACACCCGCTCTATTGCACCGCCGCTGACTGTGATGTGCTGTGTGCCATCAGTTTGTGAGTCCGACCCAACACCTGCTCCATTGCACCGCCACTGACTGTGATGTGCTGTGTGCCATCAGGATGTGAGTCCGACCCAACACCCGCTCCATTGCACCGCCGCTGACTGTGATGTGCTGTGTGCGCAATCAGCTGGTAAGTCCGACCCAACACCCACTCCATTGCACCGCCGCTGACTGTGATGTGCTGTGTGCCATCAGGATGTGAGTCCGACCCAACACCCGCTCCATTGCACCGCCACTGACTGTGATGTGCTGTGTGCGCAATCAGCTGGTGAGTCCGACCCAACACCCGCTCCATTGCACCGCCACTGACTGTGATGTGCTGTGTGCACAATCAGGCTGTGAGTCCGACCCAACACCCGCTCCATTGCACCGCCGCTGACTGTGATGTGCCGTGTGCCATCAGCTTGTGAGTGTGACCCAACACCCGCTCCATTGCACGGCCACTGACTGTGATGTGCTGTGCGCCATCAGGCTGTGAGTCCGACCCAACACCCGCTCCATTGCACCGCCACTGACTGTGATGTGCCGTGTGCCATCAGCTTGTGAGTGTGACCCAACACCCGCTCCATTGCACGGCCGCTGACTGTGATGTGCCGTGTGCGCAATCAGGATGTGAGTCCGACCCAACACCCGCTCCATTGCACCGCCGCTGACTGTGATGTGCCGTGTGCGCAATCAGGTGGTGAGTCCGACCCAACACCTGCTCCATTGCACCGCCACTGACTGTGATGTGCTGTGTGCCATCAGAATGTGAGTCCGACCCAACACCCGCTCCATTGCACCGCCGCTGACTGTGATGTGCCGTGTGCGCAATCAGGATGTGAGTCCGACCCAACACCTGCTCCATTGCACCGCCACTGACTGTGATGTGCTGTGTGCCATCAGGATGTGAGTCCGACCCAACACCCGCTCCATTGCACGGCCGCTGACTGTGATGTGCTGTGCACCATCAGGCTGTGAGTCCGACCCAACACCCGCTCCATTGCACCGCCGCTGACTGTGATGTGCTGTGTGCGCACCATCAGGCTGTGAGTCCGACCCAACACCCGCTCCATTGCACCGCCGCTGACTGTGATGTGCTGTGTGCGCAATCAGCTGGTAAGTCCGACCCAACACCCGCTCCATTGCACCGCCGCTGACTGTGATGTGCTGTGTGCGCAATCAGGATGTGAGTCCGACCCAACACCCGCTCCATTGCACCGCCGCTGACTGTGATGTGCTGTGTGCGCAATCAGCTGGTGAGTCCGACCCAACACCCGCTCCATTGCACCACCACTGACTGTGATGTGCTGTGTGCCATCAGGATGTGAGTCCGACCCAACACCCGCTCCATTGCACCGCCACTGACTGTGATGTGCTGTGTGCGCAATCAGCTGGTGAGTCCGACCCAACACCCGCTCCATTGCACCGCCACTGACTGTGATGTGCTGTGTGCACAATCAGGCTGTGAGTCCGACCCAACACCCGCTCCATTGCACCGCCGCTGACTGTGATGTGTCTCTAGGGATATGAACGTCCCACACGAACTATCTGGTCTCTAGGGATATGAACATCCTGCACGAACTATCATGTTGAAGCAAAGATGGATTGGGAAGTGGTGTCCTTGTTGTATACATAAAACAATCTTTAGCTCGTCTGCGGTCAATCCCACCTCCTCTAGGCCCCCGGCGTTTCCACCCCTCACCATCTTCCACAACCCTAGAGCGAGGACCCAATCAAGGTCAGCTGAAAATCCCCCCGCATCTTGATGCGCCCGCGCTGTCGCAAGAAAATTAAGGAGCAGAACTTCGTGGGCGGAGATGTTCCGCTCCGAGCCCGGATGAGTCTGCAAATATATTAGCAATGGTTTGGGAGATAGGAATCACCGCCAATAACGCATTGCTAATCAGTACTGCAATACTACACTGTCGTCCGCGTACGCCTCGAGCTCCATCACGAGGGCATGGAACACCTGTGAGTCTACTTGGTTTTGCCGGGCGATTTGGCGAGGGCGATGAGATGCGACGCCAAAGACAAGAATTGGAGGTTGGACAGCTTGGCAACGGACCCAAACTGGGGCGGAGGAAGTCGACGTATACCTCCGAGGTAGTCAAGTTCCGCTCCAGGAGAACCCACAGGGCCCGGATGCGTCTTCAAATACTGTACCATTTCGACCGTAGATTCAGGCCTTGTGACCTGTGACCTATTAGATTCAACTTTCAACAGATTCAAAGTGGGCTGGGACCTGTGACCACAAATTTTATCATTCAAAACATTCAACTGATTGAATATTGAACTCAGCGTAGATTCAACCAATACACCCACAGTAGGCCTGGGAGGGCTCAAACTTGAACTAGCAAGTGTGCAAAGGAAATAACCCTCCAGGGATTCACGATAGCTGAGCCATTTTTTACATTGGAGGAAATTTTGAGATTTTGCACCCTAGGCGGGGAAAAAGGGTCACTAATTCAAGCCCCCCGGTGACCTGTGACCTCCATTGAATAGCTTCAATTCACCCACCGCTGTGACCCGTGACTTGAATCTACGGTCGAAATAGTACAGTATATTAGGCGAGTGCAAGCCGAGCTTGTCCGTGCACGTCGAGAACTCCATGACAAGAGCAGACAGGGGTTGCAGCCATTGATCGTGTCCCGGTGGAAGAAGGCAGGGAGGGTAAGTCGTATCCTCACCGCGAGGCGCGCGGCGAAAGCCGTTTACAAGGAGGTTTGAGGTACAGGAAGGAAGAAAGACTCAACGCACAAAAATTGGAGATATAGTCTATAAGCACACATTACAGTCTCCTTAGTTCGTATTCTTAATCTTAGTCTAATTTCAAAGCCCGCCCCAATATAAATACCACCCACTAACTCTCCGTGTCCTCCCAAATGACACGCGTCCGCCCCGCGCCACCCACCCCCGCGGTCAGGAGCTTCCGGCGCTCGCGCCACGCGGTGAGCGCGCTGAGGAGTATGGCCGCGAAGCACGCGGTGCCGGTGAGCCCGAGGGTGGAGACGTAGCAGCTGCGGCCCTCGAGGCACTGGTGCGCCGTGACGCGCAGCGCGCGCCGCGTAACCGCATCGGCGACAGCGACAGCGGCGGTGCTCTCGCCTGGCTCGTGCGCGTCGAGGTTGCGCCCAAAGGCGATGGAGAAGAGGTTGCCGCCGACGAGCGGGGAGAGCGAGAGGAAGCCCCAGTTTTCGGAGAAGTGCGCTGTGCGAGGATTAGTGTGCTGTGTGTGGGGGAGTGGGGAGGACGGAATACGCACAGAGACCGAAGAACTCGATGCAGACGGTGGGGAAGAGCCCGAAGATGGTGCCGTAGGAGAACCCGACGAGCGCGCTCGCCTTCCACAGGTTGGTAACGTCGTCGATCTGCGCAGCGAGGAGCTGCGAGCAGAGGAAGAGCGAGGATACGAGGATGAGTGAGTACGAGCGCGGCCAGCCGAGGCGGTTTTTGACGTAGTCGGAGATCAGGCCTGTGCGCGTACGATATCATGAGGACGGCGAATAAGGATATGAACTCGAAGAGACACACCAATGATTATGCGGCCGGAAAAGTTCATGATGGAGATGGTGGAGACTTGAGTGGCTTGCCATTTGGACGCCTCGACTTCGTCGTAGGCGGGGTTTCCCTTGGCGAAGAGCGCCTGCGACATGGAGCCGACATTGTTGATGTCTGCGGCCGCTCAGGATCCCAGCGGAAAATAAACGCGGGAGCGACTCACACATCAAGCCCGTCCCGCTCACTGGAAATAGAATTGAGGTTTGAAGAACTCGAAAGGAAGAGGTCCACGCACACATCGACAGAATGGCAAATAGCAGCCAAAAGTCAGGGTTAATCCACAGCGCACGACCATAAATATTCGGACCCTCGATCGCCTCCGTCTTGCTGCGGCTACGGCTACGGCTGTGGGCGGGCCTCGATGGGCTACGTGGTGGACTCAGTTCAATCCCTCTTGCATCAGGAACGTACTCTTCCGCGAGGCCAGAAGGCGCGCCGGCCTCCTCGTCGAGCAGGGGCGTCTCGCTGTCGTCGCTGTGGTGGAAGATGGCCGTCTCCGCGTCGGCTGCGGCGGCCGTCGCGACCATGTGCTCGCTCCCCTCGGCGGCCGATAGCGGGATTGCGCGGATAAGGAAGAACCCGATGACGGTGGTGAGCGCGGTGCCCAGCGAGAGTAATAGCAGGAACGAGGAGGTGTCGCCCGGGAAGAGGATGTGCGCGAGTGTGGAGAAGAAGAACGCAGAGAGGCCGAAGCCGGAGAGGACGATCCCCGTCGTCGTTGCGCGCTGAGGACGGGATGTTAGTTCACAGAGTAGGATGAATATCGCTGCGACGCACGGCTTTGTCGGGGAAGGATTTTGCGGTCGAGTTGACGGCGCCGGTGAAGCCAGCGTTTCCACCTGCGCCGGTCATGAAGCTGCACGCGATAAGGAGCGCCATACTGAGGCTCGACACCGTGGATCCCGCTGGAACGCCCGCATCGTAGAAGTGTCTTATTCCGGTGTATCCGAGAAAGAGGAAAGCAAAGGAGAAGCCGAGCGGTATGCGGGGTCCCCTCACATCGACTAGTCGTCCCCAAAACGGCCCGCTGCTGTATACGCCAACTGTGGCGTGGGCGTTAGCCCGAGCCGGAGATCATTCGCAGGAATCCAGCGCACCATTAGCCGCGAGCCCGACGATATTCAACTGCGTGTGGGAAATGTTAAGGCGCGCTGCAAGCTGCGGGGAATACGCTGGGAAATTAAAATTAAATTAGCTCGCCGAGCTTGGACCTGTATTGCGATGTAGAAGCAGTACCAGAGAAGACCTGGGGGTGTTAATTTGCTCAATAAAAGGCCGACGCTTCGCTTGTCCATTGAAACGCACATAATTCGTTCCCGACCCGATCGCGACGAATAAGGAGGCGAGGAGAGTCGTTATTCGCGGCACACTGAGCAGTCCAGGAACGGCGTGGTTCGGTGGAGCCATCGGGGAGCAAATAATCGAGATTTTAGCTGCTAGAAAGCCACGTAGAAATCATACACGGGAAGCGAGGAAGGAGAAAGATAACCGCGTAACACAGCCCCTGGTTGCGGGAGTGGTTACATAATCTCTCCAATCAGGGGCAAGGAATCAAACCATGAGACCGTGGCCTGAGAATGACTGACAGAAGAGGGAGGAAGAAGACGAACATAGAGGGAGCGAGTGGGAGCGAGGAGAATGGATTTTTGAGGTCGCGAGTTTTATTTTCCGCAAATCTTCCGTTCGAATTGATTGACTCGTTTTCAACCGAGTTTCAAGTTTCAACCTGGTCTCGAATTTATTCGCTTGCGGCCTTTGCAGAGCCAACGAGGGCGATAAAAGGTCCCACCATGCTTCTCCAAGTCCCACCTATTTTAAAACATCGCCGGCATCTTGCGGAGTCTGCCTGGAGCTCCGTTCAACCTTTCACTCCGAGTCTGGCTCCGATATGCAAGAGTCCGCGCCTACTAGCGTCCGGAAAGTGGCGGTCCGATTTCACCAAGGTGATCCTGGGGACAGATACTGCAAGTGGACGTATCGCATCGTATTCGGCGGAACTGGTGCACCAGGGCAATCGCACTGTGCCAAGGACCGAAACACCTTTGAGGATTTAGTTTTGAGGTACGTTTTGGGCTCATGGCCAGGTATTCGTGGCATATTGCACAGTGCAAGTGCCTTGGCAATAAAATGAGGAATTCTGCGCGATCCATTGCCGCTCCGAGTCCAGCTGAGTCCAGCCTTGAGTGGCGCGAGAAACGTCGAGTGGCAAAGACTCGAGAAGTCCATGTAGACTTGAAAGGTAGATTTGCGTGCCAGTTGGACGGAGAATCCACTGAACAGAGAGACAGCACGCGTGGTGTTGTCAGAGGAAGAATTTGGCAGAAGTAGAGCAACAGTGAGCGCTCACGTGACGTGCATTAGAGCAAGTCAAAGCGTGTTTTGCTGATCTCAACCAGTCAACTGCCAGTGAGTGGTGCACCTCGCGTGAAGGAAGAGGTAATGACTGTGTAAGTACGAATCATTCGTAGGCTAAGATAATGACCAACGGCCGTCTATATGATAACACAAATCTAAATACAAAGTCTGTTCCCCGAAACCATGAGTGGTGACTGGCAAGTGGCGGACATCAAATGTCCGTTTGTGCATGTTTGTACCGCCCGCCAAATGGCTGATTTCGATGGCAAATCCAACTTTCTTGTCCACCACACCCGCGCAAGCCATCGTAAACCCAATCTGAATATAAAATATTGTTTTCTATATACATAGAAGGGCTTCTGTAGTATTTGGATGAATTTAAACCACTAAACGGCTCTTCAAATAGCAGTTACCCTGTTGAACTAGTTTTCCTGGCCCCGAATCCATTCGAGAAAATGGTGTGTTTCGGATACCAGGCTGTTCCTTGATGTTCTGACGGTGATTATACGCAAGGATTCGAGCCATTGGGGCATGGAATGCGCCGTAGAGATGTGTTCAATGATCAAAATGTGTATTTCTTTGGTCCATCATAGCACAACAAATACTTCGTCTTTTACTATGAAAAAAATATGAGCAGACTCGTGTTGAGGATCCTCAGGGAATGTCCCGCATACATTTTCCGATTTTTTGCTCCTACATTTTGTGCTTCCAAAGATCGGGAGGCATAAATTCAACTGAGCCGAAAATCAAAATTCTGGCCGGGACATTCCCTGTAGATTGACGACAGGAAGCTATCTTACAGCAAGAGTTTGGCCAGAATGTGGATTGCTGGTGCGCTACGATGGACCAAAGAATTTTGCCGACATTTCGGTGATGGGAGCGCTTATGTAACCGGCATCAGCCTCTGCCAACTTGCCAGTCACCACCATGAGGAAAATCAAGCACTACTATCCGAGTACGGTCTCTCCTCCCCAAAAGATGGTCTTAGCAGCGAGTCGTCCTTCGTCCTGGTCGGCACATAGTGCACAGTCGTAGATCGCGTGCCCCCGACGCTCCTACTGCTCCGCACGAAGCCCATTACGGCAAAGACAGCGAGGACGAGCACGACGAGGAGGTTCGCGGCGAGGAGGCCGATGATGATTGGCCCGTATTTTGATGTTGTAAGGGAGTCGGTGCTGGAGGTGACGGCGGCGTCGAGGTTTCCGCTCACACCTTTCATGGTGCCCGAGGGGGAGCTGGTAGAAGAGCCCGAACCCCCTGCGACGGAGACACCATCAAAGATGCGAATGAGATCCGCGGGAGAGATTTCTGGCGGGTTCTTTGAGAACTGCTGCTCACGAACATGCGCAAAGTCCTGTGCCGACTCCCACTCGTTTGTCTGGGACAGGAACTGGATGTAAGGAGATGTTGTGTTGTCGCCGAACGAGAAACTGTTCAATAACGAACCTCAGTCAGCATGAAATCAGATGAGCAGATGAAAAAGGAAGGCGAACGCGGTGTACACATTGCGCAGGAATGAGTCCCCATAGAGCGCGTCCGTTTTACCGCTGGTGATCGTCCCTCCGTTGGTGACGGCGCCAACACAATAAGTGTAAGTGACGCCGTCGGGACCCTTCTGCGTGCGCATCTCTGTTATGTCGAGCGGGTGCATGGGATAAGGCTGGCCGCTGTACGACATTAATTAGACTCACATTCAACTTCAACATACAATCGGTGCAGAACACTCACCCGAAAACGGCGCTGAAGCTGACTGGCGTGTTACAAGGCACGACCCACACATCATGGTCCGCGCTCCAGTGCGTGTTCTTCAGCGACGAATTTTTGGCTAGCACCGCGCCGGGAACTGCAGAATAGATGCTGTCCCTGACTTCGGGGCGGACGATGATATTGGTCGTTCCCGTGTCGAGGCCGATGAGGAGCTGTCCTGACGGGGTGCCCGCGTCGTTCGCGGACCACGGAACAGAAGCGCCGTTCACGGTCGCGCCGTCGGACAGAATGTGCCAACTCTTGGCAGTCGCGGGGAATACCGGTCGTTTGGCCATCCACTGCACCTCCGCGTACTTCTCGTCGTATTCCGCGATGCTTAGCGACGCGTCGGCCGTATCCTTGTCATCTCCGAGCCGGGAGAGGGAGAACGCGAAGAAGCGGCCCTTCTGAGGGTCCTGGTCGAAGATGCTAGAGAGCACGGATTTGCCGAGCGCGGGGCCGTCCAGGCCGGCGTCGGTGAGCACTTTCTCGATTCCGGCGGTGGGGCTGTCGAACCCGAGACCCACGAGTCCGCAAATACCGCTCGCGCAAGCGTCAAGACCGACAATCTGAGGGCCCAATCGGGTGTGAATGAAAGACGTGTGGACTTGTGCAGTATACCCACCTTGGTGACATTGATAAAGGCTGGATATCATATGTAAGGACAAGACATTAGCGGATGATGGGTTGAAATTACCTTGACGAGGGATTGTGTGCCCCGCGATGCTCATTTCGGCGAGACCGACGGTTCCATTAATGAAAGAATCTCCTTGACCATACGCGAGCTTTTTCATGACGCCGGTGCTTTCAAACGGCCCCACTCCATCGTAGGGATTTAGCCTGAGAACATTTGTTACGATGAACACTGCGTCCCAGACCGAGACGGCGAAAGTGCGAACCATAGATCTGTGCTGCCTGTATCAAGAATGACATTTAAAACTGATGAAAAGAGTATTCAGTGCCAGTATCTTTGGCAATGGGAAGGAAAGCACTTTTGCCGTTGATAGTCAGGGCCGCAGTATACTGTGTAAACAGATTCAGATACAAGAAGGAAAATAACCGATGGAAGAGCGTACGCGGATGTTGCTGAAGTTGTCAATGTCGTCGTCGACAGTGTTGTTTGAGGGTTGGGGCTGCTGATCGCGGCCATTCGCAGCGACTACCCACGGTTTCGTGGAGAACAGAAAAAAAACAGCAGGGAGTGCTGCAGAGAAGAGCATTAAATGTCAAGTGAAAGCAGAGAAAGAAATGAATGAGGATTGGGAAGTTCATCGTCGAGTCCCTTTATACCGCCGCCGAGCCTTTGCATAGACAACTTTATTGAATGTGTACGCAGGTAGGGCGATCCGTGCAGCCGGGTGATATTCGGTACCCCGCATCCCGTTATCGTGTGAAACAAAACCCGTGGGACGGAAACCATTGGTATCATCAATCGCAGGCGTTTTGGGATGTGATACTCCCGGATAGGAATTCAACAAGCGAGGTCCGAGCGACACGAGCGACATCGGTTGAAGCGTCTGTCTTCGAGAGACTAGGATAGGAAGCCTTCCTAGGATTTGCGCGCCCTCGGCGCCGGGTATACTATGCCTAGTGGCATGAGCGCTGATACCGGTAAAAATCTCGCGATTAATTCCATTCTAAACTGTAACCAAACTCACCGCCTCGCGGGGGCCGCAATCGACTCAGAGCCTGCAAGACCTGGTGGCGCGAACTAGCAGAAAGCAGTCTGGTTGACGAACATCGCGGTCGAAACGTCCTGTATGGCCGAGTTGACGCTCGTGTGCGCGACAGTGGTAATTAATTCGAGGGTGAAGCTGTCGTGTTGAGTTTAGATGCGCTAGGTTTTGGCTTCTGTGCCGGTGCTATCGACAACCGCGAATAAATGTATATATGGTGTCGAGTGTGAGCAGCACACGCTGCGAAGCAAAGAGCCAATTGAAGGAAGACGGACCATTGATAGTTCAAGGCCCAAAGGACGGAGGCAAGGAAATTCGTGAAACACGGAAGAAAGAAGGGAAAGAAGAAGATAATGAGATTTACCCTCTCCCTTTTGAGCATTGAAGTTGGACGTTGAGAGGTTGTGCCGGTCAAGGTCGGTGATTGCCGTGATTGTGATTCAACGTGTTCAACGTGAGCGGCGATTTTGTGTGTTCAATGTAGTGTTGCCGGTGTCGGGTTCAGAACCGATTCTGAACTCGAACCGAACCCGAACCGAACCTCAGTTGAGGTTCGGGGTTCGGCCAATGTTGGATTTTCCCGAACCTGTTCGGACATGTGCGAACCGGTTCGAACCTGAAGGTTTTGAGGGTGTATTTAGCGATATTTTCGACCAATTTTCAGTCCAAAAACTCACCCAACCTCACTCCATACCGGGTGAATAATCTTTGTGCTGAAATATGTGGGTGCTTCACTTGGTTTGGCTCATAATCATGTCCCCGAAGCACCAGGATTGTTATATCCGAGTCGTCCAGAGTATGGTACGGAGGGATATAGGGCCAGTCGAACTAACAACAGATACGAAGCGGAGCGGCGGGCCGGGCAGAACGGAACCGGAGTCCGGAGTCGGAGCTGGTGAAAGGCGGACTGGATGACGCTACGCCACAGAGGGGATAATTGGACGAGCGTTACTGCAGGATATCGTCGGAGGGAGGGAGATGATAGAAGCGGAGCTCCGGCGGAGTGTCGGAGCGGAACGACCAGACTACTTCACGAGGAACAGGGTGAAGCAACGTTTATCATAAAACTGAAGTACAGGAGGATGTAGGACAAGATTAAATACTAGAGCTCCTTATTGTAATAGGTAAAGGAGCTATGTTAGAAACCATGCGGACATAACAATAAAGGTAAGTCCAAAAGGGGAGAAAGAAGTCAGGTGACAAAAGGAACGATGTTGAAACAATAAGTAAGAAGTCGGAGGACTTAGGATAATAAGGAATGTGTGGGATGGCGTCTTGCCAAGGTGTCAGATGGTGGGGGATCGTTCCGATGTTTTGTCGGAGCTCCGATGGTTCCGTTACTCCGGCGGTCCGATGCGCTCCGAGGAGACGGAGCGCAATCGGAGCCGGAGGGACCGATCGGAGTAGTTTGTCGGAGGTCGTGGTGCATGGATATAACAGTATCCCCCTCTAGGGTTCGACTCCCTAGGCGAACGTCCGGTGGTGGAGGTCCGATGGGAGAATTCGGAGGATAACTGTCGGAATCGTGAATAATGGATCGTAAGGCATAAAAAATGGTCTTTGGATTTTTTGAATATAATTTTGAATTTTCTCGGCTCCGCTCGTTCCGAGTACGGGACTGTATAGTCACGTGACGTGATGCCGTAAGTTTGAGTCAACAAACTTTTTCTCTCCGCAACCACCACCAGCTCAGCTTCACCACACACCGGAACGCCAGCAAAAATGTCGAACACCAACAACACCAACGCAGGTGGAGCCGGGTCGAACAACGGAGCGGGGGACAAGCGCGCGGGAAGCAGTGGTGGAGGTGGTAGAGCGGGGCGCCAGGATAAGGGCAAGGGACGGGCGACGTCAGCGCAGGTGCGCGCAGAGAATGAGGAGCGAGAGGCGGAGAAGGTCCGAGCGGAAGCCAGGGAGCGGGAGGACCGCCGCGTGGCGCTTGCGCGGCAAATACGGGCAGCGGCGGAGGCGGACGAAGAAAATATCGCGCGCATCGCGGCGCTCATTGCCGAGAGCGAGGCGATTCCCGTGGACGAGGTGGAGCAACACCGCGAGCTCCAGGCCCGCCACCTGGACTTGGTGCCGCCGGTGGCGACGGTGTCCGGGGAGCGGAAGCGGAAGCGGGCGGAGACGGAGGGTGGTGCGTCGGACGGAGACGACGAGTCGGAGAGCGAAGTGCCGCTCCGACGCAACGTCATCGTTGTGAAGCGGGCTCCGGTGGTCGAGCAGATGCTCGAGTTGGAGGATGAGGATCGTAAGTCCTCGTTCTTGATTTTTTGTTTATTTATTTTTTCTAGAATTTTTTATTGATAATTTTCTCAGGTTGTGACCGCTGTGCGGAGACCGCGTCGAAGTGCGTCGTTCCGGCGCAGATTCGGCAAGGTCGGTACCGGACTTGCGCCCGCTGCTCGCGGCGCAAGATCAAGTGTTCCTTCAACCCCAACAACAACCGTCGGAACGGCCGCGACGGCGAGCGCGCGACGGGGTCGAAGAAGGCGAGCGGGAGCAAGAGGAGACGGTCCGAGAAGTCGGAGGGACACCCGGGGACGGAGTCGGAGGCGCGCCCCAAGAAGCGCATTCGCTCCGGTCGTCGGGGCCCGGGCGACTATACGGGGGACGGGCCCAAGACCCGTCTCGGGGACCTGCGCGAGGAGTTCGAGGAACTCCGTCGCGAGGTTCTTGAGATGCGGGACGGAGCAGGGGCTCCGAGGGTGCAAGGTCGGGAGCGCGCCGCGGGCGGAACAGCCGCAGCGGGATCGGAGTGGGAGGAGAGGCTCGAGGCGGTGCGCGCAATGGCGCATCGCCGGGCGGACCACAACTCCGCGGAGGTGACCCGTCTCCGCAAGGAGTTGGGTCAGGAGCGGCGGCGGGTGCGTCGTCTCCGAACGGAGACGGCGCGACTGCGCAGCCACCTCCAGGACCTCCTGGACGAGATGTCCGTGGAGGGTCCCATCCGTCGCGGGGACATCATCAAGGTCGCCGAGGAGGTGTTCGAGTCGACACCCAACTGGGGATGGGGTCGAAACGGTTGGTTTGGGAGCGACGTGTGGACGACCGACGAGGAGGCCCCAAGTCCGAAGCGGGAGGCCGAGGCGGAGCGGAGCGAGGAGGAGAGCGACGGGATGGTGGAGGACAAGGTGGGATCTCCGGGTGCGGGGAATGTCGGGACTACGGCGTCGAGTCCGGGTGGGCCTAGGGAGGCCACTTGGACTCCCGAAGCGACGCCGCGTCTCGATGAGCACGCGCGGAGTCGGGACGACGGAGAGGATACCCCGGGGACCCCCTCGGAGCCCGTTCCGCAGGAACGCGGGACTCCGGAGAGGGTTCTCGGGGATGGCGTGCCGCAGCGCACGGTGACGCCAACCGCCGTCGTCGAGATGGACGTGGATGCGCCGGGTAGCGCGAGTCCGAGGGAGGAGGGCGGAGCGGAGGAGCCTAGGGCTCCGACACCAGTCGCGGAACCGGTGCTGGTGGCCGCGGAGGCCAGCCAGCCGGTGGCGAGTGGAAGTCGGAATTGGCCGGGGCTCGACATCGGCGACCGCTACCGCCTCATCCGTCCGTCGGAAGGGGTTGACGAGACGGAAACGGAGGAGACGGCGAAGGTGAAGGAGGAGGAGACCGAGGCGCAGTTGGCGTCTCGGGTGTCGTCGATCGTCGTTCCGGCGATCGAAGACCTGCACATCTCTCGTGTGCAGCTCCGTGATGCGGACGGGGTGCCGATGGTGGATTCGGCGGGGAATCCAATCACCGGGGAGGTGATTGAGCTGGACTCGGACTAATTGTATATACTGTTTTGTTATTCTTGATTTTCTTGGTTTTTTCAGAGCTTGTAGATGTGTAGATAGGGGTTTGAATGCGAAAAGTATCGGTCCGGCGACAGCGGAGTGAGACGGAGTGAGGCGGAGTGAACCGCAACGAGCTCCGACGGACTCGGAGTGACCGGAACGAGTGTTAAGTTGAATGGAAGTCCAGAAAGTCGTGAGAACCAGATTAGCAGTGGCCTAATTGGTCCAACGTGTCAAGAACAATAGAACAATTGAATCGGAGAGAACTCAGCGGCGTTATTTTGTACTAGCCGATGAGTTCCGAAACGTCGGAGAACTTCCATGGTTAAGAATCGGACGAATGGAGCACGTTTTTTGCGCAGACCATTGGCTCCGATGCTGTCGGAACGAGGTCCGGTGGAGCGGAGTGCAATGGCTATGCCAAGTGTCGATTCGTGCGATGATTAACGGACCAATGGAGTCGTCAGACATGGTCATGTTTCTGATTGGTCGATGATGTTGACTTGAAACCGGACAAGCCGCAAGTTGGTGAATTGTCGGAGCTCCGAAGACGTAGAACAGCATTTTCGGAGTCGGGGACAACTCAGGCGCGGATTCTGAAGGGAATAGAATAGGCAATGGTTCCGGAGTTCGGTAGGAGTGGTTCCGAGGATGATCTTCGTTCGCGGTACTCCGTCCGAACTCGACGGTGCCAATTAATTGTATGCCGGATGATGCCGATAATAAAATAGAAGTCGGCTGAAGTGGATGGATAGACGAACAACGCGTATGCACGAAGTCGTGATCCAGGCGCTTGTAAGGACATGGAATTCGACTGCTTGGAACATGTTGTGATCCGATAGAACTGGAAGATATGGTCGTGATATATCGCACATAATAGTCGTATGTGAGCCATGTTAGGTCCTTGCGGGGTCCGAAGCGTTCCGAGATGAACCGGAGGTCAACAGCGGTCGACACGGGGGCTACAGTGGAAGTTAAGTCGTTAGACGTTTTCGGCGAGCTCTTATCCGTGAATTCGAGTCCGAGGTGACGCGCGGTACGGATCGGAGTGAACGGAGTATGCAGATGGACGCTAGGCAGACGTATGGGATACAGTGTTATCGTTCCGTGAATTCCGTGTTGTTCAATCGGCATCCGGACGATGATCTGTCGATCCGGAGCGGAGAGTAACGTTCGGATATGTCGCAAAGCAAGTCGATGTCAAGCGCGGATGTGTGTCGTGATGGATAGGAGAGTCCGGAGATAGAACTCGATCCTTGGAAGAGTCCGGTGATAGAACTCATTCCGTATACGACTGGACAGATGGATAGTTGATTCCGAATGATGGAGTGGACTAGTGGAATTTGTAGGGCTTTTCGGCGAGGTAATGCTGTTTGAGCAATTCCTGCTGGAGAAAATCGGAATTTCGATGGTTTTTGATGAATAGTCGTATGGCGTATCCCCCTCTTGGGTAGTTTGCCCACAGACTACACATAACTCCGATTTCCCTAACAACTCGATTGTGGGAACAGATTTCGCCACTGGGCGACGGAAGAAGCCCGTGCGGACCTCGGAGAGCGCTCAGAGAGCGGACACCAAGAGGCATCGATCTCCCGTCGTGGTCCGGAACGGTCGGAGTGAGGCACCCGAGCTCCGGTTCACGTTCCGAGACATAGGGTTGTTTTGTGACGAAGTCCGAAGAGGGTGGCGTTCCGACGGAACACGACCCAGCGTATCCGCCAACGAAGGAGTCCGAAGGCGGAAAAAAGGGTAGGAAGCGGAGAACACGGTGTCGTAAACAACGTCTCTCAGCTCCGGGGATACCAGGTCGAAGAGTCGTTTTATTGATTCCGAAGGTCGAAAGAACACAGCCTGGAGAACGCGCCAGGGGTTCCAAGACCAACTGTCGAGATCCGGAACGACCGGAGCGATCCAGCGGAGAAGCGAAGTCGAAACGGAGGCTCGGTGGAAATGATGTGGATTAGACATTTTCCGTTGAGCTCTTACCCGCTTGTCGAAGAACGCAGGTCCGATGAACAGCGTCCGACCGAGGCGGAAAAGGACCGGAGTGAACGCGGAGGTTATGAAGTACTCGAGACGAGGGCTTTGCGGGAATGATGTGGGTTAGACATTTCCCTATAAGCTCTTACACGCCAGTCGAGGGTCGAAAACTCCACGAGTTGTAGAACAATCAACGTGGTATAGGATGAACTGGGGATAGGGAGGCATGACAGCCAGGACATGGTCCAGCGCCATTGGGAGTGAAGCGGAGTGCTTCGGGGTACTGCCGGAGATCGAGGGAAGGGGCCAGTCTTCGTAACGACGGTCCGGAGTGGTGTTTACTCGAAGGACGGGGCGTAAGCCAAGGTCCCTGAACGAGTCTAGGAATGTCCCGAAGGACGGGGAATGTTCCGAAGAACTGCTGGCAGGTCCGGAGCGATGCCGGAGTGCGAGCGATTGAGACCTAAAGCCTCGGAGGAACGTTCCGAAGAACGAACGTTGGCGCAAGGCCCGAGAAACGCAAGCGGAGTGAACCGGAGCGTTATTTGGTGAAGGTGTCAGAATTGGGTGGTGTAGACGTAGACGTCCGTCCATAGTTGGAACAACCACAGCAATATCCGGCTTAGTTGCCGGTCGTGCGCGCACTTGAAACCCAGAGAATACTGGTCGGATTAGTTTTGGTGCTACTTCGGTCGCTCAACGGAGCGAAGTGGAGTGCCGCCAAGGTTCCAGGATCCAGATCAAAGAAGAGTCGAGAAGACGTTGACACAGTTTCCATGGCAGATAGCCATATCGGAATGACAACACCAAGTTGGATGGAGACAGATGGACTGCCGATTAATGAAGTCGAGAATTGCCGAAGGTACCGGAGTGAACTGAAGCTCAGCCGGAGTTCCCGCAACGGAGGTTTCAAACCTTAGATTCGCAAATAAGTACAAGTACATTTATTCCGAGACAAGGAGAAAAAGATCCGATACGTAGCGGGAGTTGTAATCCCGAGGCAATCTCTAGGATTGATATAGATTTGTTGAAAATCATGAAGCCCGGCTCCGAAGAGCGGGTAGTCGTTAACGGAGCGAATGGAGGCGATGTTGGTATATATCGTGATGCGTGTGCGACGTGTGAGGTGAGGCGAGGGATCCCAAGATGAACTCCGGAGCAACGCGGAGTCGCGGACGGAGTTGCGGAGTGCTATTTGTCGTTAAATCAAAGGTCCGAAGGTCCGGGGACCTGACCGGAGGAATTTCCGCTGCTGCTGATGACCTTGTACAGCGGAGCCGACGAGGATCCGCGGTGATCAGCAACGGCACGCACTAGACGAGGACAACCGCCGATGTGGTGGAGCGGAGAACCGCAATACCGGCAGAGGTCCAACTCCCGACGTCTCAGAGCTTCGCTCTTGCGGAGACGTCCCGCACGACCGCCTTCCTGCACAAGGAGGCCCGCAACGGATGCGGAGCGCTTGCGTTCTCGACGAACCTCCATCGGAACCGCGACTTGGTATACGCACGGGGGTCCGGAGGAGATCGGAGAGAGCGGAGTGGGCGAGTCGTGGTGGATCGGTAGCGACATGAGTGACGGCATGCCGGAGGAAGTGTCAGAGTGAGTGGGGTTAGGTTCGGCAACGACGGGTGGCTCCGGGGTGCCGGAGAACAACAGATCGTTGGCAGCGGGGGTTTCGGAGCCTGAGGGAGCACTGAGAGGCGTTCCGAAGAACCCGCGAGCACAGTCGGCCCAATTCCCTTGCTCCGGAGTACCATCAGGCTGCTCCGGAGTCGCGCTTCCGGCCAGAAGTACCGCCTGCCAGTGTTTGGCATCGAGCCGAATCACTAGAGAGCGGAGTCCGGCGTAGCTGGACGGATACGTAATGAGATCGTCGAGCTGTATGGTGATACGGAGTGGAAGAGCGGAGTAGAGAGCGTGGGAGACTGCGGAGTCCTTCCAGGCCATGAACGGAGTGAGAGCCTCAAACTCCTCGAGGAATGGCCCAATTCGATCTCCGTGTTTCATCCGAAGGCGTCGGAGTTCGTAGTCCGCATCGGCGTGACGACTCCGACGTCCGAACACATCCAGGAATTCCCCGATGAACGTGGAAAAGTTTCCATGCCAGGAAAACTCTTCGACACGGCCCGATTCGTTGAAAAACTCAGCCGCCTGCCCCTTTAGGAAGTGGAGCATGAAGGCGATCTTATCATCGTCCGAGGCGTAGGTCCGAGGACGCCCGGAGAAGTGCGCGAAGCACTGGGTGATGAACGAATCGATTTTCAACGGATTGGTGCCGTCAAAAAATTCCGGGTACGGGATGTGGAGTGGTCCGAGGTCATGGTACGAGGCCTGGGAACCAGGGACTGGTGGATGAGGAGGAGAATGGATGGGAGAGCAATACTGATCGATGTGCTGGTATTCACCGTCAAGGCCGCGGTCCGAAGGACTCGGAGAAGGCGCGGGCTCCGACGGAGTTGAGTGTGGTGGATTCCGGAAGGGTGGATGGATCGCTGAATGTCGGGATCCAGGTGCCCGAAGACGCCAGCTCTTCCCGAGCAGACTGCCGGTCCCCGAAGATCGACTCGGAGTCGGATCTCGACGGAGAGGGCGGTGCCGGAGAATGATAAGTGGTGAAGCTGGTTCGGACAGACCCAGTTTCCGGAGGACCGAACGGAATGGTAATCACCGAGATGGGGTAGTGACTAACATCCGTAGTGACAAGATCAGATGAGCACTTATCGTCGGTATGCTCGGAGTTGATTTGTGCGGAGGAATACAACTCGGCCCTGCGCCGCATTGATGTCGGCGACAGGAGGAACAAGGTGTAGTACGGAGCGATGATGACGACATAGCAAACGATACCGAGCAGGTGAGTTTTATGATACTGTTATATCCGAGTCGTCCAGAGTATGGTACGGAGGGATATAGGGCCAGTCGAACT